>JADLZK010013113.1:0-258186 GCA_015847255.1 Hyparrhenia diplandra
CGACGCACGAAGCGGAGCAGGTCGGCGCGGATGGAGTCGCGGAGCGCCGGGTCGATGGCGAGCGTGTCGAACGTGGACGGGTGCGCGAACGGGTGCGACGACCACATCCCTCCGTGCGCGTCCGGTCCGCCACCGCCGTAGCCGCTGTTGGTGTAGAGCTTCCGCTCCCTCATCTTGAGCCGCAGCCTCGCGGCCACGTCCAGGACGTGGGGGATGTACGCGTCGCGCACGACGTCGCGGTGGCGGCGCGGGAACTGGAGGACCAGGCACCGCTGCCGCTGCCCGCCGCCGCGGACCGGGTAGCAGTACCCGCCCGACCCGCCGCCAACGTCACCGAAAAACCCGGACGGGGAGTAGACGCCGTTCGACTCGGCGCGCCGCGTCGCCCACGTGACGGTGACCCCACGGAAGGTGTCCCGCGTGGTGTGATCGTCCGGCAGCGATGGCACAGGGTCCGGCGCGCCGGGCGCCTTGTGGAGGTACAGCGCCGGCGCCGACACGAGGCAGCGCGTGGCGAGGTAGAGCTGCGCCGCGTCGTAGAGCTCGTTGGGCACGCCGTTGGCGTCCGTCTCGTGCAGCACGATGGTGTCGGGCGGCTGGGCGAAGGCGGCCGCGGCGCGCGCCACGAGCGCCCGCAGCGCGCCGTGCGCCTCCGGCGGGAGCACGTCGCGCACCGCCGTGCGCACCACCACGGCCGTGGCCACGAGCGAGCCCAGGGAGCTCCAGCTCAGAGATTCCGTCTTCATGTGTGTTGCAGCTTGCAATGCAGCTCAGGCCTTCCTTTGTCAGTGACGTACGTGACTGTATCAATGGCGGACTGTGGTGTCTGGTGTGTGTTTTTCGCGCGAATGTATAGGCTCACGGAACCGACTCTGCTCTTGGCCAGTCGTCAGATTGGCGACGAAAACCGATGCGGCGAGTGAGTTGACTTGAGGAACAACGCGTCATTTGCTTGCTGTTCGGATCAAAACATGATTCTTCTTAGGGAAGATACCGGAACATGATTAGTGGCAGTAGTTGTTAGTTCATGGATTAGATTAGTCATTTTCTTGGTACTTATTAAAGGGTCCCAATCGCCAAGGGAATCAAGCACACGCCAAAACCACGAGCAGCTTGAACCGTGATGGCCAAGGAACTGATGCGCCAACTCTTGATTAATTATAGTAGTAAAGTAAGCAAGTGGACAAGGTCCAAGCTAAGGAACATGAAGCATAGTACTTCACTTCTTAATTTTTGTTTGTTGCGTGAAATAGAATGAGTTGAGTATTACCATCTTATTTCTAAGCTTGTTTGGTTTGGGTGACTAAACTTCAGCCCGTTTTAGTCCTTAAAATGCCAAACAGGGTGACTAAGGTGACTAAAAGGTGATTGAGTGCTCTTGTTCCCTCTAGTCCAAAGGGGTGACTAAACTTTAGTCCATGACCAAAACAATTCCACTAAAATTGATACATCATTTGATCTATAACAAAATTTAGGCTTGTTTGATTCCCGGCCTTCAATCGCCACGCAACATTGTGGCTCAGTGTGGCCTACCTCAACCGTGGCGGCCGAATCCTCGGTCACACATGCCACAACCTCACCATACTTGCCACACACTACAAGTCAAGCAGCAGCAGAAAACGACACAGAGACAAGGTTGATGCGTCCGGATCTTGATGAGAACCAAATCAAGCAAGCCCTGATTCTTTAAAGCAAACACTACATTAATGTCGGGTACTTGGGTTTCAAGGATTTTGGCTTCTACTAATAGTAGCTCCAATTTATTTTTTTATAAAATAGCTTTTCTAATGTAGTTGAAGTGTCATGTTTTTTTTTTGTTTTTTTAAAAAGAAGAAGAACAAATTCAAGGATAGTCTTGTAATCATTTGTGTCAATTATGAGGACCAGGAAGAAGCCACGTTTTCCGAAGTTCGGTTTCTATGGGTTCCTCGATACGAAAATTCTTCGAGCATAGACGATAGTTTGAGTCACGCACATGACCACAACTTTATCGTGTGAATCTTGTTCATATGGAGTGGTGGGAAACACTGATTGCGAGAAAAGTGATGGACTAAAATTTGGAAGAAGAGAATTTTGCTTTCTAGTATCATTACTACGCAATGGGTCATGACGAGGCCAAGATACGGCTTCAATGTTGCAGAGGATGATGCAAAATGATTAGGACGATGTTGCACGGCACACTCTGAAACCGGTAATTAGAATTGTTCTAAGTGGGCTGGCATCTCGAACTTTCTTGGGCCTGAGTCTAGCGACGGACGATTCAAGTCGGTTCCAAAAGAACCGTTGGATAAATTGGCAATCCTGACTTGTCCGCGTGGGTCCCTCTTGCTTCTTTGGCTCGCCTCCCTCTCTCGCGTCTTTCTGGCTGTGGCGAGTTGGCGACTGGCGACGACTGGGCGAGCGCCGCCACCCTTGGCCAGATCGGCGCCGGCGACGAGCACCCGCCAGGTATTATGACCGCGGCTCGCCCCACTTATGCTCCCTTCCTCCTGTGCGAAACCGAGCGCCCCAAACCCTAAGGCCCTGTACTGGTTCCGATCCGTTTATGGGACAGATTCCTTGTTCGTTGTGGTTTCGTGTGCGTTCTAGTGCAACCCTACCACGAATCCAACCCAATTCGCGCGGTTCGTTTAGGTCATTCGGCATGCACGGTTGATGAATCACCTCGCTGTAGGTTTTGCCCAACTAAACCCTAATAAACGGCTAAACCCCGGGTTCTTCGGCGGTCAAAAACCCCCCAATAGGCTGCCCCATATAATGCAATCTCATATCTTGGCTCCCATGATCTCCGTTGGTTTGCACGTTCTGGCCCCGGGGAACTTTTGGAATTTCTAACTCATCCAAGTGTGCTAATCTATTGCTATCTGTCATTTGCAGAAAAAATGGCCGAGCACCTCTTCAAGTTCAAGGATACATTCACGGTAACCGGGCTCGATCCTGATTGCAAGAAGTTCGACAAAGGTGATTTATCTCTAGCTTTTCCAAAGCCACATTTGAGTCCACCACCACACCTAGACGTGCTTTCCTCTTCTGAAACTGTGAAGCTGCCCTGTAAATTGTTGCTACCAATTGAATACTTTTCTCTGCATTTATGCTGCCCTGTAAGTTGTTGCTACCAATTGAATACTTTGCTCTGCATTATGCATGTTTTTTTTGGTGCTCATAGCTAGCACAATTGTTTAGATTTCTGCTTTATCTCGCTGCAAATATCGACTAATGTAATGTCATTTTTTAACAATGCCCATGGACAGTCACTGAATTCAAGCTACTAGCGAGAACAAAATGCACATCATGCAGCTAGATGTTAATTCTGAGGTCTATCCTATGCTTAAAGATCAAAAATTCATCATGGTTTTAGCTCGCACTCTGAATCTGGATGGATCATCATACGCTGGCTACTACAAACAGGTGACACATCTAATTAGTCTCGTACCCCCTCTGTTAGTTTTGTCCTAAGTCAAACATTTCTATCTTTGACCGTCATTTTAAAAAATATATATTAGATTTATGTTTTTAGGTTCACAGATATTTTCATAATACAGAGTTCATATGCTGTGAAACCATATGATTTTTTTAAAATTGATGATCAAAATTAGGAATGATTGACTTAGGACAAACTTAATACAACATGTAAAAAAATGGAGGAATAGCTTGATCTTGCATCTTGACACGTGTGATGGGAATATGTATTCTAATGTGTTTGCCGTGATATTTTCACTTTTCTGGATTTGTCTTCTGTGAGGCTTAGTTTTATTGGGTAAACAACATGATGCCATTCCTTTGATGCAGGATGGAAGAAAAACGCTTTGTGACGATTATGAATACATCATGCAAGGAAAGGTTTACAAGATATCAGAAGACAGTACCAAAGACAGCAATGGCGATTCATCTACTAAAGTGTATGCTTTCTCTGAACTTGAGCAATGTTACTTGTTTATGATGGTACACTGTTTAGTGTGACACTGGTTTATGTCCCTGCCCTTTGCATGCTTTTTTGTGAAGTCGCCCATATAGCTACTAACAGCCTGTGTAAGTGTAACCAATTAAAAGTTAGTGAAATGATCCACAACATAAGTTGGAACAGGGATCCCACAAGGTGTTTTCTTTTAGATTTACCCTCTGGTGTCTGTAAGTGAGAAGATCCAAATAATTTATTTCATGTGAATATGTGATAGATGTCTTGTCAATTCTTGACAAACACTAGTACTTGATCTGTTTTATCCTGTTAAATTTGAATTTCCTAAGGTACTCTTATTGATTAATGTTGTGTTTTGTGTTAAGTTGTTATTACTTTACAGATCTACATGGTGATGAAATACTGCCACAGTTTGTGGCCATGCGAGTATCTGTTTGTAATTATCTAATAAATAATGTTAACTTGATCAATGAATTGTCTACTGTTAGTAATTATTTTACAGATCTATGGGGTTTCTTGTTATCTGTCCAAGAAGATTGAAATCATTGCAAGGCCAATTGTTTTTAAAGCAATTGGTTTAATTAGATAAATTTGATGCATGGGTTATAGAGCATGGCTAAGTATGCCATACGTGGTTATAGATGGTTGGCGAAGTAACTTGGTGTAGTTTAGTTTCTGATGAAACAGTTCAGATGCATGGCATTTCTATCTGCTGATTTAGTTGCATGATATTCAACTTTGGTCATCTTGTTAAGCACTTGGTATTTCAGAGAGAAGATTTGCAATATAGACTGGATTGCACAGGGCACACATACCTGGCATGGCCTGTTCAATGTTTATTTATTCCTCAATTATTTGTTTTTCCCCAGTTCGTTATGTGCTACGTTTTTAATACCCCCCTTGTGTTTCTGGCCAGTTTGTTACATGCTACATTTTCTAACTCAACGCCCCTCTGGTCCTCATTCTAGGGAGGTTTATGCATCTTTTGGTGGCCTCTTGATGATGCTTAAGGGTGATCCTTCCATTAAAGCTAGCTTCAAGCTAGATGAGAAGCTGTTTCTTCTTATAAAGAAGTTGGAAACTGAGGAAAAATAGTTAGCTACCATATATCCGTGGACTCTTTCCATGGTGGATCGTTAGAAATGACTCGTAGTACCACGTTAAACATGTTGGATAATATTATCGTCGTTCTACCTGTTGGTCTATTGAATTGAAGGCTGTTTTAGCATGGAACCATGGATTTTGATATGTGCATGATAATTGTACATCAGTTACCCGCCTTTGCTGTATATAATCAGGTAGTGGCATGGAGTTGTATCAGAACATTGGACCACTCAATCTCCAGCATCTGATCGATGAATCCCCAGATGGCAGCTGTTGCGAGTACATGCTTGCTTTAGGATGGTTACAAAGTTCACATGCCATTTCCTCCCAGCCTCCATGAGGACAAGAAGCAGCTGAGGCCCAGGAGAACAAGCCTTTACTCCTACCAGATATAGACGAGGATATATGAAGCCTTTGTATGTGCATAAATAAAATAAAACTTGAGTCCTTAGCGCCTGTGGCACCTCCCCTGCCAGCCAGTGCCACAGAAAGGCTCCAAGAACCATTTGCCAAAAACCAAAACGGACTGAAGATTCAAATGGCTGGACCAGGACCACTGCCTGGCTCTCCAACAGAGCTTGAAGAGCTGGCAAGGAGCTCTGGTCCAAGAACAATCCATGGAGCACGCCTCCTGGGTCCTGCTCATTTGCATTTGCACCTAGAGCAGTGGCTCAGGCTTTTTCCCGGGGATCATATCATATCTCGAGAGATACAATACAAATCCTGCTGCCGCTTCACATTGGCTACATCATGCATGCCCGCCCTTGCCCAGCAATTGTACTGGCGCCTGTACTAAATCCGAGAAGACATGTTGTGCAGAGTGGCCTTGAATTCAAGCATCAGACGCTGATCAAGACCAAGGACAGGCAAAAGGGTACAAGAGCATTAACACATGCCCATTCCTAGTGAGCAGTTCAGGTGATGGGCTGCAACAGCGTTGTCTGAGTAACTAGCACTTAAAAAACAAATGCATGCAACTACTACGTTTTTCATTGCCCCACCATTACAAAAAAAAAAAAAAAAAAAAAAAAAAAAAACATTTTACAACGATATTACATTCAAGAAAAGGAGCATTCTTTTATACCTTCAGTTAAGAAGGTGAATGAATCACTTTCTGCCATGATCACACAGCACAGGGCCTACAGGAGATACGATGCTCGTAGGATCGCCGGAGATCTTTGCGTTCAGAAGGCCGTGTGGCTACGCTTGTGAAGCTAGCTTTTGGTTGGAATGATCAGATATGACGAACAGCCGAATCTTCCGTTTTCAGGATGGGAACAAGCGCCCAACGGAGGAAAGCTGGGAGAGATCAGAGATTCAGAGCTGAGCCCAAACAATTCTTGCTTCTGACAGAGAACAAGAGAGGCACAGCTAGCTACTAGGCAGAATATACACCCGGTGCTGGTAGACAAAAAGCTCGAAAAAGAAGTGGATATGGACAGCATATCCAAAGAAAAAAAATGAATTTTCACTACTGAAGCTGAAGTGAACTACTACTGCTAATCACTACTACTCTATCTTCTGGTTCATGTCCATGATGAACACAACAGAGAGGAATAGGAGTTGATGAGCTTGTTCGTAAATACCAAGAAAGCCGGTGCATGCTGTTGTTAGATGACATGGATCAGCTTGTTGGGTTGCACGATCGTTTATCTGTTGTGCAGAGGGTTAGGACCCGTCGGTATGCGCCGCTTGTCATCCTCGTCCTCGGCGTCGGCGCACGCACCACCAGCAGCAGCAGCAACGCCGCTCGCTGTGTTCCACCCGCCGCCGCTCTTACACCGGACGGCGGCGCCTGAAGCGGCGTCGAAGCGGACTGACACGACGGTTCCCGCGGCCACGGCATGGCGCACGGTCGTCGCTGCACTTGCAGCCGTCGACGGCGGCACCGGCAGCCCGCTCCCGCTGTGTGCGCGAGGTCGCGCGTGGGCGTGGCCGTCACCGTGTGCGCGCTTCGGTGGCGGTGGCAGCAACGACGACGGCGCCGACCTCCCGTCAGCGACGGCTGCGAGCTGCAGCACGACGGCGATGACGAGGCACGACAGCGCGGTGGCGGCAACGCGTGCCCACCGCCTCCGCCTCATGAGCCTTGGTCTCGCTCGCTCGCCGCGGCGTCGTACGCGGACCTCGCTCTCGCCGTCCGCGTCACGGCGTCACGGCCGAACGCGCTGCGCTCTCTTGGTCTGCTGGCTGGCGCGCGGCCGCACGAACGGCACGGCACGGCACGGGCCCTCGGGATTGGGCGATTCCGAGGAGACGGGAACGAGGGGAGACACTGCTCGGCCACTGGGCGCCGGCCGGCAGGTGAGGTGGTGAAACAAATGGGAGTAAGAGTAGCCGAGTGAGGTCTGAGTTTTAACAGCGCCCGCAGCGCGGGTGGTTCGTTCGGTTCAGGCTTGAGTGAGTGAGTGAGTGGTGACCACTGGCCGGTGACCGCAAGTAGTAATTGTAGTTGCAGGCCTGGAACGAGGCCGGCTAACGGGCGTCGCTAAATCGCAGACGACCAACCAAACTTTTATATCTAGGAAAGTACGTATTCCCGCTTTTATTCTTTTTAAAAAAGCTGAGAGGCGCATCCGATATTGCGTAGCAGCTTTTTTTTTTTTTTTGCATGCGCTGATGTCACTTTAAAAAAAGCAAAACATTTTTTTAAAAAAATACTATAACTCTTGAATGGTGTATCCGTTTTTAATTCCGTCACGCACCGGTGTGTTCTACACGATGAAACGAACAAAACTAGATCCCACTTGACTATCTTTTCAAGATTTTTTTTTGATTTTTCTAATATCAGTTGTTATGTTTTATAAGTTATAGACTATAAGTTATAAGTTTATGTTAGACAAGTACATCTTATAGTTTGGTTTTTCTGTTATGTTCTATAAGTCATACAATATAAGTTATACGTATATGTTAGACAATACATCTTCTAGTTTGGTCTTATTGTTATGTTCTATAAGTTATACACTATAAGTTAGACAAAGGTGCATCTTCTAGTTTGGTCTTATTGTTATGTTGTATAAGTTATACGTATAAGTTACACAGTACATATTATAGTTTGGTCTTATTGTTATGTTCCATAAGTTATACACTATAAGTTATATATATATATATGTTAGACAATATACATCTCGTAGTTTGGTCTTTTCGTTATCTTCTATAAGTTATACAAAGTATAAGTTAGACAATTACATCTTCTAGTTTGGTCTTATTGTTATGTTCTATAAGTTATACGTATAAGTTAAATAGTACATATTTGTAGTTTGGTCTTATTGTTATGTTTATAAGTTATACATTATAAATTATATGCATATGTTAGACAATACATTTTGTAGTTTGATCTTTTCTGTTATATTCTATAAGTTATACATATATGTTAGAAAGTACATCTAGTTTGGTCTTATTGTTATGTTCTATAAGTTATACAATATAAGTTATACATATATGTTAGACACTACATCACCTAGTTTTGTCTTGTTGTTATGTTCCATAAGTTATATACTATAAGTTAAAAGTATAAGTTTGACAATACATGTTGTAGTTTGATCTTATTGTTATGTTCTATAAATTATACACTATAAGTTATACGTATATGTTACACACAGTACATATTATAGTTTTGGTCTTTTCTGTTATGTTCTATAAGTTATATAATATAAGCTATACATATATGTTATACAAGTACATGTCGTAGTTAGGTCTTATTGTTGTTCTATAAATTATACACTATAAGTTATATGTATATATTACATAGTACATCTTATAGTTTGGTCTTTTTGTTATGTTCTATAAGTTATATAATATAAGTTATACATATATCTTAAACAATACATGTCATAGTTAGGTCTTCTTGTTGTTCTATAAATTATACACCATAAGTTATACGCATATGTTACACAAGTACATCTTGTAGTTTGGTTTTTTTCTGTTATGTTCTATAAGTTATATAATATAAGTTATACATATATGTTAGACAAAGTGCATGTCATAGTTAGGTTTTATTGTTGTTTCATAAGTTGTTTGTTTTTTTCGTTATGTTCTATAAATTACATTATAAGTTATATATATATGTTAGACAGTACACGTCGTAGTTAGGTCTTATTGTTGTTTTATAAGTTATACAATATAGGTTATATGTATAACTTATACGTATATGACTTAATACTATTATAAAAGTTGCTTTTATTTTATCTCCCCACCCATTACTATCCCTATACCATTGTCCCCTGAATGATTTGTCTCCCAAAAAAAAAAAAAAAAAAAATCGCGAAAAAAAATACCGTAACTTAAGGCGTAAGAAAGAGAATGAAAAAAAAAAAAGAAAAGGAAAGTTAATATACATAATTTGCTATTAGAAAAAATATCAAAAAAATAAAATCTCCAAAACATAGTCAAGTGGGATCTAGTTTTATTCGTTTCGTCACGTAGAACACACCGGTGCAGACGGAATTAAAAACGGATACACCATTGAAGAGTTATAGCGATTTTAAAAAATGTTTCGCTTTTTAAGCTTACGTCAACGCCGACATCAGCACATGCAGGAAAAAAAACAAAAAAGGAAAAAGAGCAAAGTGGAAAGAGAGCGCGGGAGGGAGATGAAAGAGAATAAAAAAGACAATCGGCGGTCGGATCGCCCCGCGAAGTTAGATTAACTCGCGGACGATCGCGGTAGACTTTTGCGCCGGCTAACCGCGCGTCTAGTGGTGTTGGGACACGGCTCCCGGCCCCCGCGGAGGAGGGTGATCGGCGGGAGGAAAGCGCGTGGAGGCTTGTGCTAACGATCAAGTCTGTGTTGTGATCTTTCAGGTAAGTCGAGCATCCTACGGACCTCCGCCGCCAGGGCTGGCGGAGGTCCCCGGAACTGGTGGTTTTGCCCGTCACAGCGCCAGGTCGCGGAGGTCGCTGAAGATCTCTAGTTTGGTTTTGCTAATTAGTGACACCTAAGGACTAATCTCTCAATGCTAAATGTTTGACATGATTGGAGATTGGTCGTGCCGGAGTTGATGCATGGTGATCATGGAGGATGGATCGAGGCGATCCAAAAGTTAATCAAGCATACAACTCGGTGGAGTTTGGAGATCAAAGGTCCCAAGGCAAAGGTACAACCAGAGGGTTTTTGATTTCACACCCAAGACACCATAGAGGGTGTGGGTGATTATAGGATCGATAAGCCGTACTATAAAGAGGGGAAAACTTTCGTACATATCGATCCTCACGTGCCTTTAGGTTCAAGTCTCATATGCATGCCTTCTAACCTAAAGTGCTAACTCCGTCCTTGTCGAAAATGGTTTCGAAAATGCGAACACATGGTGTCGAGGTGTTCTTCGGCGTGTCGGCAACAAGAAACAAGTGACGGAAGTCGGTTTGGAGCAAAGGCGAAGGAACGGCGATTTAAACGACGAGTTTTCGCACTCGGGCGTGGATCGGACGCACCGGCCGGAAGTCGGTCGGAAGTGACCGGACGGTCGGTCGGTCGCGTCGCGAGAAGAGCATGTTTGGGAGCTTTCGGCCGAGGGCCGGCCGGACGCTTGATGACCGGATGCTTCCGGTCTTGGACGGGAAGCACCGATCGGACGCGACCGGACGCTCAAGGGCGGGGTCCAGCGCTGGTTTTGGGCTTGTCGGTTGTGACCAGACCCACCGACCGGACTCACTGGTGAGTCCGGTCAGTGCGTACGGTCAGGCCGCAGAAAGTGTGTTTTTTACCCTTTCCACCACATTTCGTGGTGTGGCCTATATATACCACCTTGGCTGCCACTTGCTCTCTCTCTTGGTCATTTTGATTCACTCCTAACATCTTTGAGCAAGCAAGCAAGCCTCCCTCCTCTCTCATTCTTGATTTGAGCTTCATTCTTGAGAGAAGAGTGATCCAAGTGAATTGCATCGAGTTCTTGCATCTAGAGGCACTTGGGGATCATTGTGAGACGGTGGATTTCCCGTTTCTCTTGGAGGCACCGCTCCTAGCCGGCTTGGTGAAGTGGTGGAGTTGTTGGCAAGAAGAGGTGATTGTTTCTTGGCCACCTCCGGTTGATTTGTGAGAGGATTACGCACTCCTCGTCGGGAAGACAAAGTGCAAGGAATACATTGCTCGTGCTTTGGGTACCACACTTGTTGAGTGGTGTGTTGAGGCTAGCAAGGGCACCGCCTAGCTCAAACACCATCCTTGTGTTGGTCGGCACAACCGGAGAGTAGTTGTCGGTGTACAAGCGAACTCCGGGTGAACAAATCGACTTGTTCATTGTCTCTACTTGTGGATCATCACCTTCGAGTGATTGATTGTCCATATTGTTCCCGATGATTGGTTGACATCCTCTACGAGTCGGTATATCGCTCTTACTCTCGTATTTACCTTTCTAGTTTACTTTGAGTAGAGAGCTAGCATTTGCTTTGTGTAGTTGTTCTTGCTAGCCTAAGGATCCTTTTAGGTTTGTTCACTAGTTAGAGTAGTGACATAGCTCTTGTATGACTTAGAGATCATAGTTGATATTTAGAATTGTCACTAGAGGCTTGCAAGACCATTAGAGCTAGTGCAAACCGCTTTACGCCATGTTTTATACTAATCGGTTTGTTTAGTTGAGCTTGTAGAAAAATTTTATAGGCTATTCACCCCCCCTCTAGCCATCTAGGATCTTACAGTCGCCACCTTCGACCGCTCCGCGCCAAGGGTCCAAGAGGAGACCGAGAGGCCGGACTCGTGGAGAGCCCCGACGGGTCACGACAGAGGACTGGCGGAGGTCCCCTGGAGCGGGCCCCGAGCTGGCGTCAAGCCCGGTGGGAGGAAGGCGGCGCGGAGTGTATAAGTACGTGAAGACCCCGCGCTGTGCTTAAATATAAAGGAATATGCCAGGAATATTGGAGGGCAAACTTGTAATCTTAAATTCCTTGACAGTTGTAAAACTATAAATAGGGAGGACTACTGCCCATTTGGGAGGTTGGTGAATACCATTTATGGGCGGTTATTGTGCATCCCTGTGTCCTCAGTACTTCACCCTTGCAAGCCTCCCTCAGGGCACCGCCAGAGCGGAGATATCACCCCGTGTTGAGAACCCCTAGCTCAACATTGGCGCCCACCGTGGGGCCCTAACAGAAAAACCATGGCTTCACAGAGAAGGAAGAGGACAACCACGAAAACAAAGGCCCCACCAAAGAACACCCGACCCAAACCTAGCACAAGGAGTACCTACGAGACGGCGGGGGAGGACCCTCCGCTTGATGAGGAACAACAAGAGGAGGAAGTAGCAGACGGAGGTGAAGAGACGACTGAACCCGGGGGTGGGACCTCCGCCCAGACGCAGGAATTGCGCCAACTACAGGCCTCACTCCAAAGGTTGCAGCAGGAAAGGGACAAAGCGGCTGCCGCCTACGCGGAAATCTTCAAAGCACGGCAGCGCCGTGCAAGCAGCGGCAGAGATCGCGGCCAGATAGCGCTCCTGCAAGCGGAGATTCAGAGCCTGCAGTTCATCAGTCAGCCGCCGCCAACCCAACCGCCGCTAATCATCCCATCCATCCCCACATCGAATCACATAGCGATGAACATCGACCCAGAAGTTTCGCCCAACCCACTGATCGTCCATGATGTCCCACAGGATCGAAAACCATTCGATCCCAAGTCTCCGCTATCAGAAGGAATACAGCGGACACCATGGCCGATCAGGTACAAGCCCACCCAGCTCCCAAGGTTCAACGGGAAGACAGACCCACATCAGTTCATAATGAGTTATGAGGCAGCAGTAGCCTCCGCCGGTGGCAACGACGCGGTGCTGGCGAAGGCTTTCATAATCGCCGCTGAAGGAGACGCTTTAGCTTGGTACTCCATGCTGAAACCCAGTACCATATATTCATGGGAAAACCTCCGCGACAAGATATTGGAAAATTTCAAAGGACTGGTCGTGCAGTCGCTCACCTCCATGGACCTGTTCCAGTGCAAGCAAGGCCAGAATGAGCCATTGAAGGACTACTTCCAAAGGTTCCTGCAGCTCAAAGCGAAGGCCCCCGATGTCCCGGACCAGGTAGCGATAGATGCAGCCATTAGGGGGCTCCGCCTGGGGCCATTCGCAGGAGAGCTAGCGCGAAACAAGCCAAGAACGATGCAAGAATTATGTGAAAAATTTGAAATTTGGATCCGATCAGACGAGGATTTCCGGAAGAGGCTAGAGGAGCAAAACATGGACAGGCAGCATGCCAAGGGTAACAAGAGGAACCAGCAATCGGAACCTCCGCAGCAACAACCTAAGCAGGCCCAGGGGCAGCAAGTACTGACCATGAATCAGACAGCGGAGCCCAACCAGCAACGCAATGCTCAGGGAGCAAGGCCACCCGACAATCAGAAACCATACCAGAAAAAGGGGCCCCAGAAAAACTGGAACAGAAGGCCAAGAAAGCAGTTCTGCGCCATACATGGCGAAGAGAAAGGTCACTATACAAGAGATTGCCCAGTTATTCAGCAAGAAAGAGATAGGGCACTCAAGGGACTAACTAATCAGCCCCCCACAAACCAACCCCCGCAGTCAACGAGGGAAGTCAACAATGCCTACACCTACACAAGCTCGGAGCCTCCGCAAGCCCAGAGCCAACATCAGCAATACTGCCCGGTCTACCCCTCCCTCACATTAAACCAAGTACACCCTTCCACATTAGCAAACGCCTACTATCCCTGTTTCCTACCAGCATGGAGACCTTTGCCTCCACCACCAGCGCAGAATTATTCTTCTGAGTCGAGCATGTCTTACTCAAACCCAAGGCAGCACCTAACTTATGTCGAGACAGGGCAGCCTCAACATACGAATAGGCAGCCCGTCAACCAGGTTTCAAACCAGAATTTACCACCACCTCCGCAAGGACCCCCACCCAGCACTCCCAAGAAAAACGAGCCAAGCCTAGAAAATCAATACAACCCCCATACTCCCCTACCTTCCATTGGAACCATAATGCCAATCACCGGGGGTTCATCAATAGAGTATGAGACCAAAAAACAGAAAAGAGACCACCTCCGCTTGGTCAACAATGTAGCGGTTCAGCCCGCAGTCAGGTTTGGAGAGTGGTCGAAGACCCCCATAACCTTCTCAGAAACAGATCTTAAACTGGAAAGTTATCCGCATGTTGACGCCATGGTGATAGAGACAAATGTGGCAACATGGGAAATGAAAAGAGTACTCATGGACACAGGAAGCTCCGCAGACATCATTTTCGCCAACGCCTTTGACAAGATGCAGTTCAACAGAAATCAGCTACAGCCATCAGACTCGCCACTCATTGGATTCGGCGGAAGGCAAGTGCAGACGTTGGGAAAGATAACTTTGCCGGTATCCTTCGCAAATGAAAAAAGCGCCAGAACAGAGTACATAACCTTCGACATCGTCGACGTCTACTCCCCATACAATGCAATATTCGGCAGAGGATTCACAAACAAATTCAACGCCGCCATACATATGGGCTACTTGTGTATGAAAATCCCAGCGCCCCACGGGATCATCACCGTATACGGGAGCCAGAAAGAAGCCAGAAACATAGAGAAGGCCATATACCGGGCTCACAGAAACGTTAATTCAAGTATAAACGAAAGCGAAGGCCCGAACCACCGGACATGAAAAAAGAGCAAACAAGCGCCAAGGGCCAAGAGAAAGTCAAAAAGATAAGAATAGATGGCGATCCCGATCACACAGATCACAATCGGCCAAGCAGATCTACCCGAACAAGAAGAGAAGGAACTGGCGGAGCTCCTTATTAAAAATAAAGAAATCTTCGCTGGTCAAGAAATGGACCTCCGAGGGGTTGATAGAGACACCATCGAACATGTCCTAGATATCAACCCAAAAATGAGGCCAAAGAAGCAAATGACAGAGGAAAATGTCGAGGACGTAATACTAGCGGCTCAAGCGGAGGTCCGAGACCGCTTGATGCCAAAGTAATTAGAGAAGTCAAGTACACCGACTGGCTGGCAAATGTTGTCTTGGTTCCAAAAAAGATCTCTGGAAAAATGAGAATGTGCATAGACTTCACGGACCTCAACAAAGCAACCAAAAAGGACAATTACCCCCTACCAAGGATAGACACATCCGTTGACAAGGCGGCAGGATGTCGAAGGTTCTCGCTGTTGGACTGTTATTCGGGATATCACCAAATATGGCTAAGAAAGGAAGATGAAGAAAAAACCAGCTTCACCACACCATTCGGGACATCGCCGTCGAGAATGCCGAAGGCACGGAAAACGCTGGCGCAACCTTCGCCAGAATGACGGGCAAAGTCTTGATGGGGCAGCTGCTCAAAAACATGATTGCTTATGTAGACGATCTCATAGTCATGAGCAAGAAAGAGCAGGACCACATCCCCGACCTACAGGAAACCTTCGCGAACTTGAAAAAGTCAGGTCTCAAATTAAACCCCGAGAAATGTGTCTTCGGGGTAACCAAAGCGAAGGTTCTCGGATATATCGTCAGCTTCGAAGGGGTCAAAGCCAACCCAGAAAAGACAAAGGCAATCAGAGACATGGCGGAGCCAAAGACAAAAAGAGAAGTACAAAAGTTAACAGGCAGAATTGCAGCTCTGAACAGATTCATCTCCAAATCACAAAAAAAGCCTCCCATTTTTCCAAGCCTTAAGGGGAGGAGGAAACATCAAATGGGGGGAAGAGCAAGCGGAGGCCTTCGCAAAGCTCAAAGAATATCTACAAGAACAGCTAACTGTGACAGTGCCCGACAAAGAGAAACCTATACTCCTATACCTCGCAAAGATCGATTACGCCGTCCGTCAAGGAGTACACAAGAGAAGGTCGAAAATAACCATCTCACCCAGCTTCCAGTATACTATGTCTCAGAGGCGCTCTCAGGAGCCAAGATCAACTACACAGAAGTAGAAAAAATAGCATACGCCCTCTTGATCGCATCCAGAAAACTCAAGCACTACTTCCACTCATACAAAGTGATAGTACCCACCTCGCAGCCACTAGCGGAGGTCCTAAGAAACAAGGAAACCTCGGCGGGATCAAAGCAAATGGGCGTGAGCTATCCCAATTTGAGATAACATTCGTTAACAAGTCCGCAATACGATCCCAAGTGCTAGCGGATTTTTTAGTAGAATGGACACCACACAAGCAAAAACAGCAAAATGATTACTCAGAGCTATGGACAGTCTATACAGACGGAGCTTGGGGCAGACACGGAGCAGGAGCATCCGCGGTCATAATGTCACCCCTAGGCGTAAAGTCATACTTCGCCACACGACTAGAATGCACCCAGACAAACAACACAGCCGAGTATGAAGGGCTCATACTAGGACTCACAAAAGCGAAGGCCTACGGAGCAAAACTAGTCGAAGTCAGAACAGACTCAATGCTAGTAGCAGGCAAAGTGGAAAAAGAGTGCATGGCCAGAGAACCAGAACTCATGAACTACCTCGCGGTGGTCAGAGCAATGGAACGAAGATTCCGGGCTTCACGGTCAAGTTCATCCCACGAGAGCGTAAACAATGGGGCGACGCCTTAGCTAAAGCGGGCAAAGAAACAACCTCCGAGATACCCCGTAACACCGTCTATAACGTGCCATACAAACCGCAAATGTAAAACACCGAAAAAAGCATTCAAAACAATCATGCTGGTGGACGGCGAAGATTGGAGACAAGCAATAGTTGATAACCTCAACAACGTAAGCTATCCGGAAGACGAAGCGGAGGCCGCCAGAACGGAGGCACGAGCAAGAAATTATACTCTCATCGATGGCCAACTCTTTAAAAGGGGACTGGTGCAACCGATGCTCAAGTGCATCCCACAAAGCGAAGGCCTAGAGCTACTCAAAGAAATACATGCCGGTGTCTGCGGATCTCACATCGGACCAAGAGCTTTGTCAGCAAAGGCCATCCGCCAAGGTTTCTACCGCCCACGCATATAAAGGACGCCAAAGAAGTCGTCAAAACCCGCGAAGCCCGCCAAAGCCGCACCCCACCAAAAAACCCTTCGGCGAAACACGCCTAATACCTCCGACTTGGCCACTACACGAGGTGGGGAATAGACATTGTCGGTCCGCTACCAACAAGCACAAGGAGGAAACAAATTCGCTAGATTGTAGGTGTCGAATACTTCACCGGTGGATAGAGGCGAAGCCCCGGCGAAGATAACATCGAGTCTATCATCAAGTTCTATTGGCGTAACATAATCTGCAGATTCGAGTACCAAGAATGGTAACAGTTGACAACGGCAAACAATTCGACTCGACAAGTTCGGGAGAATTTGCGTTCCCAAATGGGAACAAAGATAGCTTTCGCGCATCGTCTACCACCCAGAGTCAAACGGAGAAGTAGAAAGAGCAAACGGAATAATATTCTCCGCAATATCAAAGACCTTGTTCAACCTCCGCAAAGGCAAATGTGCAGATGAACTACCCAAAGTAATCTGGTCCCACAACACAACGTCTTCGCGAACTACCGGGTTCACCCCATTCAAGCTCATGTATGGAGAAGAAGCAATGCTCCCGGAGGAACTGAAACACGAAAGCCTCCGCGTCATAAGGCAAAAGATGGCAGAAGATGAAGAGTACGCCAAAGAAACGCTGGAGCACTCAAGGCTGGAAGCCATAGAAAACATACAAAAATACCAAGCCGAGACCAAAAAATGGAGGGACAACAAGGTCCGCAAGAAGAACATTGAGGACGGAGACCTGGTACTCAGGAGAAAACCAAATGCTTCAACCATAGGAAAACTACAAGCAAAGTGGGAGGGCCCATTCATCGCAAAAGCAACAACAAGGCAAGGAGCCTTCCGCCTGACAGATGGTGAGGGAAAAACCTCCGATCATACCTGGAATGTCGACAACCTCCGCAAGTACTACGTGTAAAGCCGCAACCCGCGAAGTATAAGCGGAGGCTAGCTACCACTTTACCTTTCCGCAAGTAGCAGTAGAATTTACAGTTTTTCAATCAAGGTTTCGCACTCTTTTCCTCACAGGGGAACTCCTAGCGGAGGTGAGGTTTTTAATGAGGCGAGACTAATGTAAAATCCTCTGAAATATAAAGAGAAAATTTCCCCAAAGAAAAAAGAAAATTAAAAGTCGAAAGTGACCAGCAACGCAGTCACGTAATTCGACAAAGGTGGAAAAAATGCTCGAGAGGACATTTTACGGATAGAACGCGGAGGTTCTAACCTAAAAATGACCTCCAAAGACCAACAAAACGGTCTCAAAAATCCTCAAAAATGTCCTACCCGAAGCGTAGGCATCGAGGTGGCACAACGGTATGTGTCAAAAATAAAAAAGCTGAAAAAAGACCTGTCCACCTCAGGCATCAGCAACACCTCCGCCAACAAAGGCAACAAGGAGGGTGAACACAAAAGCATCAATGTATTCAGGATACTTATTTTTTTATTATATTCACAAATTACACAGGTGCTCGACATTGTACTGTCGAAGCTACAAACATCTTCGCAGAAGATGGTACAGTGTTAGCACAGACACAGCAAGACAAAGGAGATGAGCTACACCACCACGCTAGGCAACAGCTTCACTCCGTGCGCGCAAGGGAGCCTCCGCTAGCGTCAACGCGTCCTCTCGTATAGCCACCAGACCACCATAGGACCCCTTCATCCAAGTCGACCTCCGACAGGTGGGCACGAAATAGACTTGAAGTCGCCCTAGCGGAGGTCCAACTCAAGCAGCAAAGTCCCAGAACAGGCCAAGTAGCTATCGAAACCACCAGAACTCACCGCCAAGAATTGATAGTACATGGGCAAGAGTTAATAGCTCCGTGCCTGTTCTAGTCTGAGCTTCCAGCCAACGAATAGGAGGACAACCAAGTAGACAGCCTAGACCATCAAATACGAATCCTTACGCGGTATCAATACTCTGGATACTAAGCCACTGCTAGACTGACCCATCATACCTGAGATAACCAAGGGGGGGACAGTGAGTTATATACTAACCTAGTCCACCTAACACACCTACCAAAGGACGACATCAATAAGTCCCCTTAATGATCCAAACCCTATAAAACAAGCCCAGCCTCCCCATACGACAGTCCACCATTCCAAAAGAAAAATTACACGAGGGAAACTAGAAACAGCACATGAGTGCAAATGTCAACCTCCGCCAATATAACCATGAATAAGAAGAAACCGTGTAAGAACTCGTAATGATCTCGGCACTTGGACAATTTCAGGGGGGAGACCGCGTAAGAATTCGTAACATCCCCTCGAAGCTTCAAAATCCTATAAAGCAATCAAATGCGAGATCCTTGCCGAAGACCCGTGAAGTGGAGCAACAAGAAGCGCTTCCCACACGGGTAGCGGAGGTCCAACGCAAGACAAAGCGCTGCTCCACGCGGATACTTCGCGGCGGAAGGAAGCGAATTGGCGCCGCAAACAAATGACTATCCTCCGCTATCAAATCCACAAGCGAAGGCTATGTAACCAAACCAAGCAATCGAAAGTAATCTAACAAACATCGCTTTATTGATAAAAAACTGTATCATTACACAATTGTGCTCTAGCAAATAGAGCCTAGATAGACCCGGGCGGAGGCCCCTCCCAAGCTACATCGTTTGTGAAGGCCATCCGAGCATCGCCTAAGTCGAATAGAACATCCTCAAACATGTCATCTACCCTAGGAACATCGAAGGTGTCTTTCCAAAATAACCAGAGACCTCCGTCCGCATAAACACCATCGCGATAAAAACACAAGGGATCCACTTCCTGCGCAGGCTCCTCTTCAGGGACCTGCGCAGGGATTCATTCGACATGAATAAAATATTAGATCTTCGTTGAATAACATTTTAATACTTTGTACAAGCGGAAACAGATATCCGCGCAAAAGACCAAAGAACTACAAAGTTAGAAAAGAAAACTCCTAATCTCCTACACCTCCGCATCCTCGGCGTCCTCGGCGTCGATGAGATGGCCTCCTATTCAAGCGTCCGGGGGCTGGTGGCGGAGGCGCTTCTCTCGAGCACACCGTCGATGCTCCGATCCGCTCGGCGGGAACCTCCGCCGGAGTAGCGCCCTGCGCAAGAAAGAACAGTTAGGACTAGCGGGCAAGGAAAGCGAAAAACTAGGAGTCCAAACTGTGAATACCAAAATTACCGGAAAAGAGAACGAGCGAGGGACGCAGCCTCCTCCGACGACCATGGACCGCCCGAGAATTTCTTCATGAATGAGCCCACGAACTGGGGGCCCCCGCCTCCAAGCTCCGCCAGCGCGCGATGGATGGTGCGTCTCCTTCACACGGCCGGGCAACATCATCACACCCCTCGCTAGAAAGGATGCGAGTGATATTCGTCTCCGCGGCAGGGCGGCCCAAAGTCGGAGACGCCCGCAAAGACGTCCGGAAGCTTGGCAACGCTCGCCATCCACGCCAAGACACGCCCGCTTCCGCCATCCGTAGGAAGCGGGCGACCACCGCGCCAAAAAGGCGTGATGGCCTCCGCGTATGCGTGGAGCGATAGAGGTACGGGGCGCATAAATTCCGTCCAAGCGCCTCGCCACTCCGACGCCGGGCACGCGCGAAGTAAGGCCGGCGTTGGCCTCCTCGAAGCCGCTTCAATTTCGCGGAGAGCCTTCTCGGCCGTCTCCGCGACGGGCGGCCAACACATCCTGCGCCTCCTTGGCCGCCGCAGCTTCATTCAAACGAAGGTCCCGCCTCTCGGTCACCATCCTCTCAAGGACGCCTTCTCTTCAACCCAAGGCGGAGGCCCTCGCTTTCAAATCCACGAGAATCTTGTCGCGGGCAACAAGTTCTTGGTGAACCTTAGCTTGAACGCACTCAAGACGGTGGTCATCTATAGAAACATATGGTTAGACCCTCGCCAACAAAACAGTATAGAAAGCAACGCGTAATTAAAACATCTCCGCACCGAAAGACTCTGGTCTATAGCC
This sequence comes from Hyparrhenia diplandra, assembly GCA_015847255.1. Lineage (NCBI taxonomy): Eukaryota > Viridiplantae > Streptophyta > Magnoliopsida > Poales > Poaceae > Hyparrhenia > Hyparrhenia diplandra. Next base: position 20,868 of record JADLZK010013113.1, read on the forward strand.
TTGTTGAAGACCTCATAGACGTCCCCCTCTGAAAAATATTTAAGAATAGTATCTAATCGGAAGACTAAGCAAGCTCGTAAACAGATTGAAATAAAACAAAGTGAAGCAAGCGAGTTAGAACACTCACTCAAGTCACCCTCAGCAGCAATCTGAGGGGAGCTCACACCCAGCCCAAGAGCAGCTTCGCCACCATCTGAAACAAGAAACAATAAGCCACCTAGAAAACCAAACACCAAAACAAGAACAAAACACAAACCAATAAAGCAAACCTTCATCGACGGCGCGAGTAGAGGTGGCCCTGGTGCGCAGCACCTCCAACACCTCCGCGGCCTTCACAACCTTCGCACCAGAACTCTCCGCCTCAGCATCTCTGCCCCTAGACGCCTCATGCACGGCACGAAGCTCCTGCATCTGGGTGTAAGTAAGGTTCACACCGAGCGGAGGTACAAACGAGTCCTCAGAGGCAGAATCAACCACTACCTCTGCTTTCGCCACCTTCACGTGCGACTTCAAAGACCTCGGCGGCCCCTGGATGCTCCCGGCCGCTGAACCGCGGCGGAGCTATCGCTAGAACAAAGCAGATCAGCCATGGCATCAGCCATGGCCTTAGACACCTCCGACGACGCCTTGCCGTCGAGAGCTCGTCGACAGGCGTCAACGGTAGGGGAAACCGGGCTCGATCTCATTACCGAACCAGCCCCCCACCGCCAACCAAAGCCGCCGCAACACCAGAGGACCCTGCAGCGGATCCCTCATCACCGCCGGCCTCATCGCTAGCAACGGTCGTCGGAGCCACACTTCTCCGCACAACCTGTTTGTGGGCCAGCTGTTTCTTCTTCTTGGCCTCCTCCTTGGCCGTCGCGGCGACTGCAGCCGCGGAGGGTCGGGCGGAGGTCCCTTTATCCGTCTTGATCTTCTTCGATTTCTCTCGGGTCGTCGGGGGCCTTTCGCCGAACGAGAACGGGCGGAGGAACACCGGCAGCCGCCTTCGCCAATTTCGCGGCTTCCTCCTCCTCGCGCTTGGCAATGTCAGCAAGAACACGGCCAGGCACCGTATGCGGACCATAAGTGACCCCCATCCCCTCGAAGACACGGTTCAATCGAGGCATGTTCCCCGCCTGCGACCTCCGAGCGAGGAACCCCCTCACACCAATAGGACCCAAAATATCATCACGAAGGCGTCTGCGCTAACACCTTCAGGGAGTTGAGTTCCAAGGCGTGGGCATGGGACCATCTCCGTCCCACCAAACACGGGGAGATTAATCCTCTCCACAAGGAACTCCGCATTCCTCTTGACAAGCGGAGAGTATTTTGCAGCGCAGTACTCTTCAACAATATCCCGACCACCGGAGTACCGACAGGCCAACAAGAAAGCTTCGCGACACTTAGACCTTTTCTCTGACATCTTGTCATTCTGATCTGGCTTCGACACAATATCCACCGGAACAAGAGTAGACGCGAAGGGGTAACGAACCTCATCAACCCCATCTACAGTCCTCGTAGAATTCGCGGACCGAGCATAAAACTAGAATTCCATCCAGCCGGGATCCCACTTGTTCTTCTGAGCAAAGGAGAGCTCCGTCTTCTCTTCACCCTGGTGGCGACGGGGGCTGAATGTGCAGCAGCCATACTGCAGTTTCTTTTCGCTACCGTCCGCCATCTTCCGAACCTTCAGTTGCTTATGCAGCTCATAGAACTCCACAAAGTTGTTTATCTCCGGTTTAGCACCGTAGGACTCGCATGCCCACACGAACTTCGCCACCGCGAGGAACGCATGAGGCGTAAGCTGATGAATCTGAACATTGAAGGACTCCAGCACCGCGCGGAGAAACGCCATGTAAGGAAGGCGGAGGCCGCTCGTAAAGAAATCCTTGAAAACAATACCCCACTGATCTTTGGGCTCCGGCAGCTCGGGCACTGACTCCCTCCTAGGCAGCTCAACTTCGTATGTAGAAGAAATATAACCCTTACGGCGGAGCTCATCAATCATCGCCTGGGTCATCCTTGTTGACCCCAACTCGTAAGTCGCGTCAACCTCTTCGCGAGCCATTAGATCTCCGACTGAAGCCTCAACGTCAGAAAGAGTATCTTCTAAGTCTTGGGCACGAGCAGCGTCCCGCATGCAATCCTCGTAGAGGCGAGCAAACTGACTGGAACGACACGGGAGAAGCTCCGCGTAGGGCCCGTAGAGCTCGTGCGGGGGAAGCGGCCCCACGCTAAACGGCCCGAACCCGCACGCATGCAACTAGGGAGAACCAGCAGAGCAAGCGAAACTACGCGAAGGCAAGGAGCGCGCGAGAGCAAGAGCAGTGGGAGGAGCGATGGCTGGGGTACCCTCCGCCCCGGGGGCAGCTCCCCCTTTATAGGCGTCCGAGCGACCCTTCGCATCCCAAAACAAACAGGCGCGACCAACGGGGGAAAACGGTCACATCGGCCTCGGGGGGCGTTTTTTTGGTCGTTGTGACCCCGACGCTTCAAATTCTCCACAGCGAAGGTCCCTCGCGAAATCGTCCTAGGGGGAAGGGACCCTCAACACCTCCCGCCGGCGCCGCGACCGTTGAGAGCGAAGGCACGCCCGCGCTACGACCATTCGCCCTCAAAGGGGGGAACTGTTGGGACACGACTCCCGGCCGCCCCGCGGAGGTGATCGCGGCGGGAGGAAGCGCGCGTGGAGGCTTGTGCTAACGATCAAGTCCGTGTTGTGATCCGTCGTAAGTCGAAAGCATCCCCACGGACCTCCCGCCTCCGCCTGGCGGAGCTCCCCGAATTGGTGGTTTTGCCCGTCACGGCGCCGGTCGCGGAGGTCGCCACCTCCGACCGCTCCGCGCCGAAAGTGTCCAAGAGGAGACCGAGAGGCCGGACTCGTGGGAGAGCCCCGACGGGTCACGACAGAGGGCGGGCGGAGGTCCCTGGAGCGGGCCCCAGCCGGGCGTGTCAAGCCCGGTGGGAGGAAGGCGGCGCGGAGTGTATAAGTACATGAAGACCCCGCGCTGTGCTTAAATATAAAGGAATATGCCAGGAATATTGGAGGGCAAACTTGTAATCTTAAATTCCTTGGCAGTTGTAAATAAAACTATAAATAGGGAGTACTACTCCTCATTTGGGAGGTTGGTGAATACTATTTATGGGCGGTTATTGTGCATCCCTGTGTCCTCAGTATTGTCCTCAGTATTTCACCCTTGCAAGCCTCCCTCAGGGCACCGCCTGAGCGGAGATATCACCCCGTGTTGAGAACCCCTGGCTCAACAAGTGGTGTAAATAGTTGCTGATGAGCGCACGAGAGGGGAACTGGCATGGATGAATAGAACTTGCAGCCTAGCTACTGGCTTCTATGGTGATTTTCACTTTGACCATGTAGTAGTTAGATTTTAACTTTTGAGGAAAAGCACTATTTGGCATTGGTGAGATTCACCATTTGATTGGGGCACGTTAGTAATTGCTTAGTAGAGGTGGGAATTAACTATGATCAACTTGCAGAAGTTTTACTACCGGTCTCTGGGGGTGTTTAGTTGGTGAAAAGTTTTGGGTTGGGCTACTGTAGCACTTTTCGTTTGTATTTGATAATTAGTGTCCAATCATGGACTAATTAGGCTTAAAAGATTCGTCTCGTACTTTTCAGCCAAACTATGCAATTAGTTTTTTTATTTACCTACATTTAATACTCCAAAAAAACGATAAGATATTCGATGTCATAGGGAACTGTAGCAATTTTTGGGTTACTGTGCAACCAACTGAAGTGGCAGAGCAAGTAAAAGCCAAAGGGCGCACAGCAACAAGAGCCTTGAATCCGCCATCCCTCGTCGCAGCACAGCGCAGCGCAGGTGAAGACACACACGACGCCATGCCGTGCCGCACCCACCGAACCCCATTGATGAGCCTTGAATCCCCAGTCAATCGGCGAGAAAGGAATTGAAGGAAGGAAGACCCGGCCGCGGCCGGCGTCCCCGGAGGCTGGCCGGCCGGCGGGCCGGAGCAGGGCACGGTGAGGTGTGTGCGTTGGCGTGATAAATGAGGCGCAAACTCTCAGAGTTAAAAGTTCCAGTTGCATGCAGTGCAGTGCAGTGCAGTGCAGCACGCGGCGGGTAATGCGAGGGGCTCGAGGCCGGCCGGTCGCCGTGCTGCAGCTAGCCTGCAACCCTCACTCACTCTGGTGCAACGCCATTTGTTGGCCAATGGCAAGTTTTGGCGCGGGCGGTGTTGGGGTGAACTGAGATCCGTCAGACCCATCATCATCGACCTCGACGAGACGGCAGAAGGGCTGGCCGGCCGCGCGCGGCGAGTTTGACCGATGCCGTTTGCATGCTCACCGGTGCGTCGGACGCCTTGCTGCCTTGGCAAATGGCATATTGGCATCGATCCAGCACTAGAGATCCAGCTCGATCCCCGCAATTCATATGGGGATGTGCGTGCCCATGCCGCATATTGCAGTACTAGGCATTCTTCTCCGCATATGCGCAGCGGGCTGGGCTCCATGATCGATCAATCAGCTAGCTCTACGAGTCCATGAATCTACTCTGCACACTGGTGCCGGCCGGCCTCGGCCTCGGCCTCCTTCTCTGTACTCTGCAGGGTCGTCCTCTCGACATCTACTACCTATACAGGTTAGGGTAGATTAGCCCGCCTAGGAACGTACCCATACCGGCCGGCTGAGCAGTCAGCGGCGGAGCACGCAGCCACGCAGTACGGTTCCTGTGGGATGTCCCCGAGGAAGTGGACGGACGAACTGACTGGTGCCTGCCTGCGTAGCACTGAAATCATAGACGCGGCAGTTTTTCAGTCTTCGGTGCTTCATCATCAGTACTACTACTCCTAACGTGCAGCCCTCACTGCTGGGTGATGGAGTGCCCTGCAAACATGTCGTTAATTGCTAGCACCGGTTTAGGGGTACGTCCCTTGGTCAGGAAGAGGACCTCCGCGAAGGACATTGCCGACAAAATACTCCAATAAGCATTGCGTTCTCTCTCCTTTTCTCTCCTCCGTTCTGCAACCCCTCTTCGCTTCAAGTTATCGGTCATGGTACAATGTTTTTTTTTCTCTAGCTCCGTCAACGTGCACCCAATACGGCCTCGTGGACCTAGACCTCCACCTCGTTCGCACGTCAACCCGGACCTCCTCTCCTCTAGCTCGCTGGCGTATGGACCGCTCGCCGCCTCACCGATCGCTACGCTCAAATGCCCGAACGAACACTCTTCTTGCCGATGCGTAACGGCGCGAGCCTCTCCAAATGCGATAGAATCTTTAGCTAGAGGCCACACCATCCCTCTCTGTTTCCGGGAAGGATGAGTAGATGAAGTGGGATGGGACGAGTGGGAGAGGCTAAAACGACATTGTTTTTGACAGAATTTGAGTCCTAAAGCATCGCCTACTGTGGGACGGAGGGAGTAAGTTCAAAGAAACCGAGGACGATTTTACTCAGGAATTCCAAATATCAATATACATAATAAAATGAATGTACCTAAAAAAGTCAAAGTGACTAATAATTTGGAACAGAGGAGTAGTGTATAGAAAGGAGCTAAAGCTGGAGAACCCTCCTTAAGGCTTGTTTGATATTCTAGTTCTTCATGAGAGCCGATTCTCTAAGAGAAGTGATTCTGTGGCTGAAATTTAGTGTAAACTTTCAAAATCACGATGGTGAATTGTCACTTCACATAGTTAGGAGAAGCTACTTTTCTTATAGTCCCAGTCTTTTAGTTTATTTCAGATAATTACTTCACAAAATCAGTAGAGGATCACTCTCTCTAAAAAAACTATCTGTCGGTGTTGAACTTAGCGTAGAATCAGTTTTTTTTTTAGCATAGCGTAGAATCAGTTTTGAGAAGTGATGTTTTACAAAACAGAGGGAGTACTCAGGAAACACATACTATAGTCTACCCGGATCATGATCACTTCTCATGTGCTTGAATTCAGTTCCCATGCATGATATACAGTATGTTTCCAAAGCTTTCCTGGCTTGTCCCTAGCGTTGTCGCTCTAGCGTTTGTCTGATGCATGACAGTTACTACTACAAATGTAGTAGTACTCGATCGCGCGCGAAGGATGGGCCGGCCGGCCGGCAAAGTATATGCGTGTAGCTCGTCGCAAAGCCTGCGATCGACCTGCCTGCAGCGGCAGCCTGATGCGTGTGCATGCATGCATGCCCTGGAAATAAAGTGAGAGGATGACGATTATTTATGTTCCTCCTTGCCTTTCTGCAGTCGTTGCTATCCTCTGATCCATCGTTTTTCACCTAGTTGTTGTTTCCATGGTTTTATGAGACGGTGGATGGCGAGCAAGCGACTGAGCTGGAGAGACAAGCATCAGCGAACAAGGTATAGCCTCTACAAAGAAACTGACGAAATTGCAGCCGTCGTTGGCTCTCGTGTCTATTTGCTAATAAATATGCACACGTATACACGTACAACCTGATCATACCTGCACTATTATATTGTTATTAAAATTTTAAACATGTGAGATTCGATCGAAACGAACCAAAGCTTATACGTACAAAACTTGTTCATCCGTGTTCATGTTTGAGCTCTGAAGATATATAAACCGTACCAAAAAGATGAAGCGTGCATTGCATATACAGACTCCGTCTCCTCCGATGAATCCGTTGGCTTTTTTTGCTTCATTTGCTCGGACTGGCACGACCGGAGTCGAGGTGAGCGTCGTGCGTCGGCGTCGACTCGTCGTCGTCGGCACTTGTGTTATAGCTTGTGCAGGCTGCAGCGGCGCGGTGTCGACTGTGGAGCGAAAGGGCCGGGCGTGCGTGCTTTTCAGACGTCGAATCATGCATTCGCCTGCACAGTGCCGGGCAGCGTACATGGCGCGTTGCCATAAATGGCACGCAGCATGGATCGGTGGCTCCCCGACCGCCCGACCCGTAGATTCAGATCCGCACCACGTCGATTTGATGGGAGGTGTTCATTTGTGTACTGCATTCACCAGTACCACCAAGTATATATCACACACAGTATGATGTGTGGCACGTAACATCAGATCAGAAATTCTGAATGGTGATCGTAGTAGTGAGTGACCTCTACAGCAGTGCACCTGCTCGCACTACTGTTGTAAAACTTCATTTGTGTGCTGTGCACGTGTTCGATGCAGTCAGTGCATTACTGTTGAGGGTGTTCACTTCCCATGCAAAGGCAAAAAGCAAACCCAAAAAGTGCTACAAGCACTCGTCACATCGAATCTTTTAACGTATATAGATGGATCACTAAACATAGGTAAATAACAAAACTAATTACACAGTTTAATTTGAAAAGACGAGACGAATCTTTTAAACTTAGTTAATGCATGTTGGGACAATAATTACCAAATACAAACGAAATGTGCTACAGTAGCTCCAATCCAAATTATTTCGGGTTGCATGGCAACCGAACGCTGTCCTGTGCACATTTGTTCGCTGCAGTCAGCCTACTCCCTCTGTACAACAAAGAATGCATCCTTAATGAAGCATCTTGGTTGGCTTAAATTTCCACTCAGTTGAAACTTCTACGATGATTTCGTTTTAATTTTTCCGTGAGTAAACTCTTGCAATACTGGTTAGAATTGGCCGGCGGTAAATTAGCAATTACCCCCATTTATTACTAGTCACATTTCGTAGGTGTAAGCTTTTGCTCTCTGATCTCTTGTGTCCAGTAGCTAGCTGGAGTTCCATCGACGCATCGTAGCATCGTGGCCCCTCACTGCAGAACTACTACGTACTGCCACATCAATACTATAGGGCTATAGGCCAACATATAAAAGAATCCATCCTTAAACTGGTTCCTTACGATGCACGTAGTATGTACTAGTACGTCGATCGAAAAGCCTGCATACGCAGGGCGATATGAATGATATACGGTTCTGTTCTTGGGCGAGGGCCGGGGCGCACAGGAGGACCAGCCACAACCTATACCTATGTGCATTTTGTCCTGGATATGACAACTTTTCAGTAGCTTACGGACCCTCAATGTATACAGGAGCTGAGGATGAAATGCCGTTGTTATTACTGCTCCTCGGTTTGTGTCGGAGTCTACGGTACGGGACTGTGCGCGAGGTCCACGTCTGTTAGGCTGGAAAAAATACAGAAAGAAAAAAAAGGAGGACGCGGAATTGGGCCCACGAGGGGAATATGGGCCAGAAACAAGAAACTGGTCGCAGAGGTGGGGACAACAGAAATGGGCCTACAGGTCGACAGCAGCGGTTCAAGATGCGTACGATAAGGCCCAGGTGGCCTGGAACTTGAGAGGCTGGAGGTGGGTGGGTGGGCTGGACGTTTGTCACGTTTAGGAACCAAACTGAAGCCCGTCATCCGCATATGCATATACATATGCATGGGCTGCCGTTATTGGGCCCTTGGGGGACACACTTAGTACGGCTTAACGGGCTTGGCGATGGCCGAATTAAGAGGCCGAGGGATGGAATACGAAGTTTATCTTAAGGATAATTGGGCCTGGACTCTTAAGGATAATTGAGCCTGGACTCTTAAGGATAATTGGGCCTGGCGTCTTAAATAGATTCGTACCAGGAATTATGGTGGTACTCTTACATGGCATCCACTTGGTAGACAACCAGCCGTCTTTCTTAGACTATGTAAATCCACTTAGCTAAGATGGGGAAGATCTAGGCCACCAAACACACACTTACATTGTTCATAAGACTAGAGATGATGGAGCTATAAATCCTGATCAAACATGTGTACCCCAGGAACAAATGATTAATTTAAGCAGCCAGTGCCCATCTGCGAGAGAGGATTAAGAAGAGGCAGTGGGGCCATGAGCGAATGAGGCCATGATGACGTACACTGACAAACTAGGAGCGTGGCATGGAGTCATGGACCCATCCGGCCGGCGGCGGACAATGCATGCACTGCACATGATTGCCAACAGCTGGTTGCCATTTGCTGCCCTGCCAATGCCAGTGCCAGCCGCGCGCGACGCATGCATAGCGCCGTACTCGTACGTCCTGTCCTGGCCTGACTTTTCCCGCGCGTCTCGCCTGCCTTCCGCCACGCCGTCCGGCCGTACGGAGCCGCACAGGCAATCCCATGCGCGTGTGTTGTGTGTGCGGTGTGCCTGCGTGCCAGCAGCCAGCAGAGTGCCAGCGACGCTGCCAGGCATCCATTCGTAGCCTGCGGCGGGCTCGGATGAGGCAGGCAGGCAGAGTGGATCAATGTGTGCAGCGGCAGCGTCCACAGGCGGATCGGATCCGCGCCCCGCTGGCCGGTGACGACGGATGGGAGGATTAGGATCGATCAGCGTCGGCGCGCGAGCGGCGACGGGCGAGAACGACGAGTGACTGCCTCCGGGCCCGGCGGGCATGAATGTTGGCAACCACCCTCCAAGGGAGCGAGTAAATGAGCGCCCGCGTCGCAACAATGATTCGAATCAGCTTCACGTACGTGCCAGCTAGCTGGATGGATGGATGGATTGGCGTCGCGAGATGATGGGACGAGGACGATGCATCGAAGAAGATTTGAATGAAAACCCTCTTGTAAGCGCCAGTCTCGATGGGAGTTTCACGAGTGTTTTACGAAATAAGTGTTTAACGACATTAAATGTAATACCCACATCAAGCAAAATTTCACTTTTTGCATTTAAACTCTAGAGAGAGAGAAGGAAAGAGTTTCACCATGGTGAAAACCTTTGAAAGACCGCTTCACACGCGTTGGAAAGTGTGTGAAACCCCCATCGAGACACAAATAGAGTTTCATCACGCAACTACGCAATTAAACCACGAACGAGAGAGAGGTTATGGGACCCTCGGTTCTATAAAACTATACAATAAAACTACGCGTTGAGGGAGACGCCTATTTCACGCCAAAGTTTTTATATATTTGGAAAACAGGGAGATAAAACTCTCCAAGACTGACCTAAGGCTGGATGGACCCGGATCCATCGAATCTGGATCATCGCTCGCTCGGCTTCCGGCGATCGGCGTTGGCTCGTCATGGTGCGGCGAACCTCGCGTCGGTGTAGAGCAGTGGGGGCTCGGCGTGCTGGTGCCGCCGCGTGGCCCGTGGCCCGTGGTCCGTGAGCGCGAAAAAGGGATTGATTGGATAAGATAAGCGCCGCCGCCGAGGACGACGGCAACGCGACACGCCTCTGCGCGTGCACGAACACAGAAGAGGACAGCACGTGACACAGCCGGCGGCCGTACGTCCCCGTGCACGACGACGCGGCGGGGGGTGGCTTGCGTGCGTGCATGCGCGGCACGGGAGACGGGACAACCGACAAGGAGCGAGGCGACCCCACGGTCGCCACTGGCTGGCGGTGGCGGTCTCGCTGCATCGCCGGTGCCGATCAGCAGCGGCCGATGCATGTCGGTCGGCCGGCCGGCGACCCTGGCTTCCGTGGGTGGTCTCGGCTTCTCGGGAGACTTCGCGGACCGGATCTGTAGCAGTCCTGCAGTCGTCTCGCGTTCGTTCGTTGGTAGATTGAAACGTGAAATTAACTGGTACTAGGCCAGGTAGTAAGTGTGCAATTAACACGGCCAGCGACCACGACGCGCGAGCACATGAAAGGCATCGTCGGCAATATACCTGGCCGATCGAGTGGCCCGGCCGTGTGTCAATGACCAATTTAATCGTGCTAGTTGGCTGTGGTACTATACTACTGCAAATTGTGAAATTGGTGCCGCCCTGCCAGCGACCGAGAGGACGCTGCGGCGCGTTCGTCATCACTCATCAGTCATCACCTAGCACACACACAGGCACAGCCAGCCATACAGCGGTGGTCTCGTCTCGTGTTTAAGGCGCGCGGCGGAGCGCTCCCCGTGCGCCCGGCAGCGGTCGACGACTCGAGGCCCCCAGCGCAGTGTGCACAGCAGGGGCATGCGTGTGGGTGTCAGGGTGGGTGAATGAGCTTTCAACTCTCCCCTGCTGCTGCGAGTACTCCCAGCAGTACTTGAATACGCCTCGCCCGCCCATGCCAGTGCCAGCTAGCTGCTGCTGGGGCTGGATGGCTGGATCACCCGTCGTCGTCGTCGTCCATCAGCTTGCTATTGCGATGCATGCAACGCCGGACGCGTGAGTGACCATACGTGACACCATCCATCCGTCCGCATGTGGGATGGCTGTTGCCATACGGCCCATCCTGTCCGTGCCGCTACATGCATGCCTGACCCTAGCTAGCTAGTGACCGATCGAGCTGGCACAAGATCATTGCTGGCCCCGTCCGTTTATGACTGGAGGGCCCCGCGCGCGTCCCCCGTGGCAGGCACCATGTACTCGTATGGAACGCGTGTCTGTGTTTGCCGCGCTAGCTGCCGATGTGGAGTAGGAGTAGGAGTATACGTACAGTACTGTACATGGTATCTTTTTTAGCCTTTCGTCCATCTGAGTTTCAACTTTCAACAGACGAGGGAGGGAGGGTTCGATCGGCTACGCAGAGGACACGCACGTACGCATGCATAGTATACGGAAAGATAGATGCGTCCCGTGTGCGTAGGTCCGGTCGGAGGTTGTTTTAGCTCTCGGACTGTAGCAGTGTCGTCGTCCCTCGGATGCATGGATCCACCACCGTACCTTTGTGCATGCGTACGGTACAGTCGTCACGGTGAGATAATGCTAGCCGTGCACTGCTACTTAAAACTAACCAAGATACATGATCCGTGGTGGTTAGGGTAGTAAAGTGCATGCACGTATCCAATGTGGATCGATCGGGAAATGTGTGTGGTTCGGACGCAATACTAACTCATGGTCGTCTCACCGCTTCAAGGGTTCTCAACAACCACCTGTGCCACGCTGGAATAACTTTTCAAACATACTACTGTAGTACTCAGCTCTCACGAACAAACGATATTCTTGGTTTATAAACGACACATGACACATACTGTGTCAGGAAACTAATATGTACCGTACGCACTGATTGAATCAAGACGGAGGCCTGAAGACTGGTGCAGGGTGGCGCAAATACAGCGATGAAGACGGTGGTTGTCCACAAGAGCTAGGACGAAGTTTGCTGGCCCATTTAGAATGCAAGAAATTCATAAGAATTGCACGAAACAAACCACTGCGGTGTGGAACTTTGGATCGACTCAAATGAAACAGTAATAAGAATTGAAGAGAGTAGTATTCCGGGTACACGTAACAGTAGCACGATGGTTCTTCAGGCTTATATTATTGTGGACGTGATGGCAGTCACATAAAAAAAACGTACTGGTTGCGTGATAAAAATAATAGCAAGCTGAAACTTGATCCATGACTCTTGACAAGTAATATAATATGAGTACTCATATAATATCATGACATGCATGCTGTGGTTTGTTTAAAGAATCAAGATAGGACATGGCAGCGTATTACAGTGCGTACAACAGTCATGACAGTCATCGTAATGGCATTTTTATATTACGCATTGGTGCTTCTTGTACTAGTACTACTTAACATGCGGTTAGCATCGTGGCCTCGTTGTTTATACCCTTCGGGGGTACTGTACGAACCAGCTACCACGTGCGTGTGTAGGTAGAACTGCATCCCCTGGTGGCCGGGTAAACAGAATTTCACCGCCGTGTGAATGTGGGTGAATGGCGTGATCCAGCACGCAGGAAGAACCATAAGCTAGCCACCATTTTCTTTCACACAGGATTACCCGTCATTCCGTGCCCTGCTTTGAGCAGTTTCTACTCTGTTCTTTGCGGTTCACCACACCAGCTCTGCTCGCGAGAGAATTCTACTGTGTTCACACCGCCGTCTCTGCTCGCTAGAGATTTCTATGTCCCGGAGCCAGCCATCACCCTGGGCGTTCGGGTTGGATAGTTCGGGGTTTGAAAAGTTCGGGTAATAAAATCTGCTATCCGAAATCAGCCTCGAAAATTCAATACCCGCAGCTTCGGGTACCGCAAATTCAGGTTCGGGTATACCCAATCTACCCGATATTTCGAGGAGAAGTGAGAGGGGGCAGAAGGCAGAGAGCGGTGGGATTAGGATGCATGCCGCTTAGGATTAGGATGCATGCGCATCTGCTGCTGGGTCGGGATGCATGTTGGCTGTTTGGCTTAGGCTTTAGGTGGGCTGATGGCCCAGAATGAACGTAGGAGATGAGAGGTGGGGCTATACTGTTAGGCTTTTCTCTGGATCGGGTAGAATGGGTAGTTCGGGTGCCGGGAGATATTACCCGAATTACCCAAACTAATTTCGGGTAATGAAATCACTATCCGAATTTGGTTTCGAGTATCTCTAATTCGGGTACTTCGGGTCCAGGTTTGGGTATTTCGGGTTCGGGTAATGGGTAGTGGGTAATTTGTCCAGGGTGAGCCAGCCACATCATCATCCGATGATGCCCCATGAAGGAATTCGCTGCATGTCCCGGTCCACCCGCCAAAAATATCTCGCTCGGCTCGCTGCTGTGCGCGTGCCATCGCGGACTCGCCGTGGCCTCCCCTGCCTGCTGTCTCAGCAAGCCCCGCTCTGCCCCGCCGCAGCGTACTGCACGCCCCTGCCCTGTCTCCTCCTCTGCAGCTCTCCTTCTCTGGCTGGCGCCAACTCACACGCATTTCCTCGCTCACACACAGATCACACGCCCGGGCACGAACGAGCAGTACATACGGAGTACTCTGCTTCCCAGCACCATCCGCGCGGCACGCCATTCCCATTCTTATCGCCGCCGGCCCAAACCCCTCTCTTCTCCCCCTATAAAACCACCCTCGCACCTTCCACTCACAAACCACAACAAGCTCGATCATCTCTTTCCCAGCTGATCCATCCGATCGATCGAGCACCTTCCAACCTGCTCCATATCCTTGCTCTAGCCAGTGATCAGTGTAGTGTCTCTTGTTTGGTTGGTTGGTAACTTGGTTAAGCTATAGCTGAGTGATCGAGGAGGTCTCGAGAGTGATCGATCGATCGGTCATGGCATCTCGTCGTGTGTCCTTGCTTCTAGGCATGCTGCTTGCCTACTCCGCCGCCATCGTCGCCGTCGCCGTGGCGGCGGCGAACTTCAACCAGGAGTTCGACATCACGTGGGGCGACGGTCGTGGTAAGATCCAGGACAACGGTCAGCTACTGACGCTGACGCTGGACCGGACGTCGGGTTCCGGATTCCAGTCCAGGCACGAGTACCTCTTCGGCAAGATCGACATGCAGCTGAAGCTGGTGCCGGGCAACTCCGCGGGCACCGTCACCGCATACTACCTCTCGTCGCAGGGCAACACACACGACGAGATCGACTTCGAGTTCCTCGGTAACGTCTCCGGCGAGCCGTACACGCTCCACACCAACGTGTTCACGCAGGGACAGGGGCAGAGGGAGCAGCAGTTTCGCCTGTGGTTTGATCCTACCAAGGAGTTTCATACCTACTCCATCCTCTGGAATCCCAAGCATGTCATGTAAGTCCATCACTGTTTCTTGCTTGTCTGGCTGCATGCATTTTGTTGGATTTCATCGATTCATTGATCAGAATCAGAGCGTGGTGTGGAACTGAATGTCTGTCGATTGATTTACATTGATTTACTGCTTGCAGTTTCATGGTGGATGAGATGCCGATCAGGGACTTCAAGAACCTGGAGAGCAAGGGTGTGGCGTTCCCCAAGAACCAGCCGATGCGGCTCTACTCCAGTCTGTGGAACGCCGACGACTGGGCCACACAGGGCGGCCGCGTCAAGACGGACTGGTCCCACGCTCCCTTCTCCGCCTCGTACCGTGGATTCAAGGCCGACGCCTGCGTCGCCGTCGCCGGCGGCAAGACGCGCTGCGGCGGCCGCGGCGCCGTCGGCACTGAGGGCGCCGGTGGTGCTGGAGCCGCCGCCGCGGGGACTGGTACAACCAGGAGCTGGACCTGACGCTGCAGCAGCGGATGCGGTGGGTGCAGCGTAAGTACATGATCTACAACTACTGCACCGATCCCAAACGCTACCAGCAGGGCCTCCCCGCCGAGTGCTCCATGCAGTAGCCCCCCGTGTCCGCGACTCCGTTCGTCGTCGTCCGTCCAACAGGCTAGCTCCTCCAACATCAACAATGGCGATCGATCGATAGCACCACCAGATCGAGCGAGACGAAGGGCATTGAAACATGGGGATGGATGGGTTTGGGGGTCGTAAGTCTGTATGGTAAATAAATAAGGATCTGGCGAATTGTAATGCTGCAGTAGAATGTGGTGGTAAAATTCTTCTGCCTCTTTTGTAAACTTCCTCGCCCTGTGTCGTACGTGTATGTAGTCTACTGTTCGTGTTCATGACTGTATGACTGTATTATAAATTCCATCAAAAAGTTAATACGTGTTCTGTTCTTCGCTTGTTCAATGTACTTTGCACTGTGATATGTGATTGTGATTACTACTGGAAAATTAAACAATTTTATTAATTTGGTTTGTTCATCGGCGGTCGTTTTCGTGCATTGATACATGGTCAGTATCACTGCATACCAGTCTACTGAAGCGAATTGAAATAGGTTGCCCACACTGATGGGATCACCTGTCGGAGGATATCATATGATAGTACTAGATCGACATGCAGGCAAGTAAATGTTGCAGTCGCCAGATGTGGTGCACTACTGTGCATCAATAGCAACCTCTCCCTCTGAGTCTGACCTCTCCGTTAAGCACGTCGACAAGTCCATCTGTGTCTCAAATCTGTCTTTTTTTTTTTTTTTTTTTAATCGTACCATTACACGTATTATATTAAGAGAAGTGGGAATTTATAAATGATTCGCAAGTAATTCACACTTACGAAACACATGGGCACAAACAATGGGTGGGGAGGGGTGGGGCAGACCCTCTATCTAACAACCCCGAAAGCTTAGATCCTATTACAACCATAAACTCATCACCTAGGTAGCTAGTAGTGTACGGAGCCAATGACGATAAAGGCGGCAAAGCATCCGCTAGAACACAGACGGCAAAGCATCCGTCTAGACCACCCTCGACAACAAAGCATCTGCCGGAAAGACAACCAACCTCGGCAAAGAAAGCATCCGCCGAAAGAGACGACGACCACTTCAGCCGGCAAAGCATCCGCCTAAGACGACCGCGACCTCAATGCCACGCGCGACACCGGAAACGTAGACTCGTAACGACCGCGTGACCTCGGCAAAGACACACGCATCGGAACACAGCTCGTAACGACCGCGACCTCGGCGCAAAGACGCACAATCGGAAACGCAAGCTCGTAATAGAACAACAAAGATACATGGCGGCAAAGTATCCGCCCAAACAACGAAGAGTACCTCAAGCGGCAAAGCGTCCGCCGGAAATGACTACGGCCGCACCAACCACTATCTAACATACCCGGAGATGGGAAACAAGAGGCACAAAAAGGATCAGCGAGACGACCATAGCGACCAAGGAGGAGGAGAGACGGCCGATGAAGGGAGCAGGAGACCCAGAGACGACGCCTTCAAGAAGGGTGGGTGCGGCGCCAAAAGCCGCCGTCATCGTCCGCCCGACGACGTCGGGCTGAGCTTCGCCGAGCTCCATGCATCCAAGTCACGCGAGAGGGCGAGCGATACACCGCCATCCACGCCACCACGGCGTCAACGGCGCACCGCCAGAGCAGCCGCCCGCACCACCATGGAGCGAGACGCATCTGCAGCCTGGCCACGCCACCCAAATCACCGCTCATTCCTGCACGCCGTCCACCTCGAGCCGCGAACGCCGTTAGAGGAGCAGGCCACGCCCGGTGGGGGTGGGGAGGAGCCGACGCGTGGGCCCCGTTGACGACCGGAACAGAGCAAGCACGAGGGGGGGCCAGGGGCCGGGCGGTGGAGCCCCGGGCAGGCCGGCGCCCCTACAGACCCGGCGCCGCCGGACGTCGTTGAGCAAAAGCACCCGGCGACCGGCAATGAGGAGAAACGCCGCCGGGTGTCTCAAATATGTCATGATAGGGATCCCTGTACATTGCTGGTACGTATTTCCACGATCGATCGAAAAGGCAAGGCTTTCAGTATTTATTTATATATACAGCAACCGACGTTTCTGGACGTAGGAGTATACAGAAGTAGAATACGCGTGTTTTTAGCAGAGATCGATAAAACCTCTCTCGGCAAAGGCAACGAGTGCCAAACGCTCAAACAAGCTACACGTTGCTCCACTCCCTGTTTCTACAAGTGCCAAACCCATACTACTGTACAGCGCATGGATGGCGCAAGGTGACAGGCCTCGCGGTCAGTCACAGGCGAACCCGCAACGCGACGACGACGACTGGAAGGACATGCATGCCGCTAGCTCGTCATGATCCATTGATCCGTCAGCTCAGCTCTCGGCTGCCCGGAAGCTGACGCGGACAGGTGGCCGCACCGACACAATACTACTCGTAGCTTCCTCTCGTCGGATCAGCACGGAGCTGGGCGCCGCTGCGCCGACTGGACATGGCAGAGCCTGTTGGATTGGAGCAGCTCGTGGCCTCTTCCTCTGGAAAGGCAGTGTGGCGAAGGGACTCGTGGCGGCGCTTCGAGCTCCGAGTACTCAGAGAGTTTGTCATGGGCCAACCGCCAGTAGCCTGTGCCATGCAGCGGCCAGAATATTCGACGATACTTGTCGTTTCAGACTTTCAGTTGCCAAGAATGCTGCATTTTTTTTTCTTTTGAAAACTGCCAAGAATGCAGGATTACAAGGCTCCTGGGAACAGAAATCTTGCTAGTCTACTCTAGAAAGCAGAGGAGGAGAATTTTGAGCCACAATTTCGACCTAGAACAAGTGGCTGCCATGCCAATGTTTTCTCCATCAAAGCACGGCGGTAAGGGTTTTGCCGTAGATTTCTCTCATTAGAAGAGAATCGGCACATGTTTTCCGACTGGAATGACAGCAAGGGTTTTTACCTTATATTCAGTACAAGAAGAGAATTAGCCAGTGCAGCCGTGTACCTAATTGGCATTTTTCCTAATGGACCTTTTATTGCCTGTACTACTGAAAAGGAAGTGTATGGAGACTGGAGACAGCATCAGTCTATTATATGTCGCCTCATCATGGCGCTTGGTGCGTCCTGTGGTTGGATTCCTCCTGCTGCTCGCATAAGCACGATCTTAATCATACAGCACGGGTGATGTGGTTGGGATCGATCAGAATTGAATCGAATGGTCACTGCCTCACTGTCTGCCTATCTACTTCGCTCTTCAGGGGACAATGCTGTTCATCAGTCATGACTGATCGATGAGCTGAAGTTTTCGATCAGGGTCAGGGCAACAGGGGGTGGGTGACTGCTGCATGTCCTTCAGCATATTTTTATTCAACGCTTGTCTAGGCTGTGACAACCTGAAAGGACATTGGTTTCAGATAAATTACTTTGCCCCCCTAGAGCTGTGTGTGTGTCTGTGCATGATTGAGCTTGCTAGCTGTACCTCTTGGGCGATGATAGACTTCACAACAGGAGAGCTTTCGATCCACTGTCAGATTTATATATTTGGCAACGTGCATATTATGATATTAGGGTGCTCCTCATGTTTATCCTGGTGGGACACGCCACGCCACTAGCATGCTTTTGCTGGTTGGTTCCTGCCTGTGCTTAGTTCTATCGATGGCTGCTTGCTAGATGCAGCAGACTCTAGCATAGTTAGCAGCACTGCCGTTTGAAAGAGGTTGTCTTTCATGAGTTTTTTTTAAGCCTGAACAGAGCATGAACAGGCAGGGGATTGATATGCATCTGACAGTTGAAATCACCTCTCTCGCCTCATTCTGCTACTGGTAAATCAGAAAAAAGAATGCATTTTATTTCAGTTCTGTGTATTTCGGCGGAGTTTTTTGAAGCAATATTTCGGCGGAGTTCATCATGTGTTTGTAGTACTAATAACCACTTGAGTACCAGGCTAGCAGTACAAAGACAGCCAAGCCAATCGTAGGGCTTGCCTGCTGCATTGCATGGAAACAAGATGGTTGTTGCCTCGTTGGCCCCGGACGTGACTGGAGGACCAGGATTTGATGCTGGTCCTCCATTTTCTTCGTGCATCGTCACACAAGTTGCTTGTGCGCAGATTTACCATATGGAGAATTGGAGAAAACATCATCATGGCCTCGGGCAAGTGAGGCAAAGACTTCCCCGTAGCTGTGTCTGTACTGTATGCCACACCCACACTGGCTCAATCCCTTGATGATTGTCAAATGGTCCTAAAACGACATATAGGACACAGGAACAGTGTACTCCTACTAACTCTCCCACATAGTACTCCACGAGTCTCCAAGCTGGATGTGAGTCCTTAGACAGATCACAGGCCAGAGTAGCCAGATCATCCAGGAGTAACAAAAGTTTACTACTCCTTGAAGCTTCGCAACCAGGTCGGCATGAGGAATTCTCACCAAGGAGTTCGAAAACATCATCATGTGGCATGCATTTGGCTAGTGATCCAAGATCACTCATGGCTGTGTGTGTACTACCACACTTCCTTAACCCCTTGACAGGTGTAGTACGTGTACAATGTGCTACCACTCTATCTACCACATATCTACTCCAAATTAACTAGGCAACTGATGCCATAATGAGTTCTCAAGCAGATATTCAGATCATCCGATCCATCCATCCCGGAGTATCAAAACTGCCCATGCACATATGCATGTGGCATATGCTTCTACCGTCGTCTCACGCTTTGTTTTGCAATCTTTTTCTCACAGTTTCAGGTTTTCAGCTGAAATGGAATGCACAGTGGCAGGTGAATTGTGACTGGACTGCTGCAATGCAGGCGGCTGTTGGTAGGAGTAGGTAGCAATAGCATCCCTGCTGAATCCGTCCAAACGAAGCGCACAATCTCCATCAGTGTGTGCATGCATAATTATTGGTATACAGACAACCGGAGAGTGACCCCGCTAGGCATCCTTGCATATGATTAATCAGCTTAGCGGAGGACCAGCTAGGCAATGCAAATGCCTTTTGAGTGTTATACTGACGTTGGATTGGCCGTCGTCAATGCAACGCCATTGCTGAAGCTACCTCCTCATGATTCAGGGACCAGCAAGCCAGCTGCTTCCACTTGGATTGGCAACGACGAGCCTTGCTAGATCGGTCGGTCTTTGAGGGTCTGAAGAACTGTTCGTTCAAGAACTCCAGTTTTTATCTCGGCCAGCGGTAGCTGCTTGTAGTGTCCCAGCTAATTTTGGAGGATCCTTTGGAGTAGTAATCATTTGGTATAGTAGATAGGTAGCCATAAAAGCAAATGTGACCATGAGGAGATGAAATTTCGGTCAATGCTGGTGTTGAAACGTGAGGTGATGAGCAGATTAAGCCGCTCAACAGTGGTGCGCTGCGGGCGCGGCAGAAAGGACCCTCGAGGCTCGCAGCTCGCTTTAATTAAGCTAGACTTTGCAGGCTTGATGGCCTTTTTCCCCCTGATGAATGGACTTTTGATGGTACTAGCAGTAACAGTGAGTGGTCTCCAGCTCTCAAGTCCCGTAGATCCTGGACTCTGTTTCTTGGCGATGCATGCTAACCCCAAACCATTTTGCCAGCGTACGTACGTGTGACCTTGATCACCTACCGATGATTAATCTCGTCTGATGAATCGATTGCCGGTGTACGATTCGATGATCGTGCATTGCATTGCATGCGGTGGTGGTCCGGTACGTCCGGCTCGATCCATCTGAGCCACTGGATCAGATCTCTAGCTCGCCCTTGCCCATGCAGCGACAGGATGCATCATTACCTAGCTGTCACCCATTCGTACGCATGGCCGGCCGGGCAATGGCAATCATCATCAGCGACGTATGCACCCGTAGCAACCGGTGTTCGTCAGCAGCGGGGAGCACAAGTTCACAACGTTGAAAAGTTCAATAATTTTTTTTTCATTTTTTTCATATAAAATTTGCCTTTTGTGAATGATCTGGGATGCCGCCGACAGATGCTCATGGAATCTCCCTGTAATATATCCACCGTTTTTTTTTTTTTTTTTTTTTTTTTTGAGGTGGTTTTTGTTTCTGTGCAAACCCACTTAGTCCAGCCCACTTGTCCCATAAACGGCCTGACGTTCTGCCGAGAACGGATAGAAAGAGCGAGAGAAAACAGCCTTTCGCTGAACTGGACCGTATTAGTGAGACATGCTCTGCGTTCAAGTGATGGGCCGGACTCGATGCGAAGCCCAATCATACAACACAGCCCAGTTTCACTTCCATCGCTCAGGCCAAACGTGCGTTTGTTGGAAGAATTTGCAAAAGATTAGCTCCACCTTGGTTATCCAAACCAGCGGCCTGACTGAGGCATCAACAAAACAAGGGGCACGACACCAGGTTGGATCATACCTTTCTCGGCCTTTTGGCTAAGATCAAGTGTAGTATCTGTTCTTATCAGTTTAATCTCTGGTATATGGGCCATGGGCTCATTTGAGAATTAACAATTTTTTGTGGGGGAGGGCTTACTAAAGTGGCTTGCCACTGGGTCCTTGAGTGTCGCCTGGCCGTTGCACTGCAGGCTGGGCAGGCACACCCCAACCAACACAAAGCTAAATTTTGTTTTCTGAAGGCCCTTTAGTAAAACATTGTTTCTGTAGTTTCTTTCAATCCTGCTGCCCCAAATTGGTGTCATTCAGCCCACGGAAGGCCCAAACGCGGAGTGGAAATTTCAGGGCAAAACGCTCCCAAGGCTGGAGCGTGTGCTGTGCGCAGCAGGGTTGCACGGTTTTGAAGGACGTTGTACTTTTTGGTAATAATATAATTGCAAATTCAGTATTTCAAGAGTTCAGAACATCTTCCTTGGCCTCCAACAATGACAGGCAGAGCAGAGCCTCTTTCTTCCAAGCACCAAGCACAGCAGACAGGAATCGATCAGTCATCAGCATATCCCGTTAGAAGGGGATGCAGCCCGGTGTAGGTGCAAGCAAGAATTGGTGTCGTTCGGCCCACTGAGCCTGAACAGCCCAAACGCGGAGTGTGTTTTTTTTTTTTTCAAAAACAGATACTGAACTTTGCATGCAGTACTTTCTGACCTCGACTTGAGCAAAAATAAATGTAACTTGAACTGATGCACATGTAGACAAGCAAGGCACACGCAATTTGACTGAAAAGACAAGTTTCACTTCTGCTTCTGAAGCGTCAGGACACCAGCCATGCGCTACTTTCAGGAACAAGGTTACATCACAGCTAAAACATGCGAGCATGACACAGCTCTGCATGCACTAAGATAACCCCTATGATATCATTCCATGGTATCACTGCCCTTTATAATTGGTGGGAACGAGGGGTACCAGGAGTTTTTAATCACTGGTGTAAATAATTACCCCTACTAAAACTACAAAAATATAAGCTGCCAAGCCGAACTGAAAAAAAAAAAACGAGCGGTACCAGACAGGAAATATGATAAAAATTTGATTCAGCAAAGCAAAATACCAAACTCACAGGAACCGAAGGCTCGCGGGGACTTAAATTTGACCCACCTGAATCCATAAACAAATGGAGGACTAAATAAAGACCCGAGATAGGAAATATTATTCTTTCCCACTGAAATCTGAGCTCTATCCACTAAAAACAAACTATATCTGATTCTCGGCCGACTTTCATTCTCAGAAGGCACAAAGCTCAATTATAATTTATAAAAGTATGCTTGGAATGATAACTAAAATGTTCGAAAGCTTGACAAGAAAACAAGACTACAAGTCATGTATATAAGTGCAGACCTCGCCACTTCAATGCATTGATACCTCAAGGTAAGAAACCAGCAAGGAATATAACCAACAAGGCAACAACAGAACATTATCGCTACCATTCCTCAACCATCACGTAATTCATCTTCGTTTATAGATGATACAGAGCTGCTTCAGTTAATAATGATAATATGTCAATTACATGAAGTGGTACCATGACACCAAAGCACGCACATCCTGGTGCTAGTAGTAATATTCATGAGTCATGACAGTGGGGAGAAAACATTGGTTTCTTCATGTTTTATCAATATATAAAAACTACAGCCAAAAGGATGATTCCCTGATTGTGTATTACGATCCATAGGGCCCCAACCAGACTCATCACTGATAACTAGAACTTGGTACTTCAGAATGATATGGTTGAGTTGCAGCATTGTCAAACTCACTCAGCATTATCTTGCCACTGGCTAAAGCTTCTCTGAAAAGCAAAAGGTCTGCATCTTGTACACCAGGCAAATCCAATGGAGCAGCATTGGGAGAAACTATTAGCAGTTTACGCAGGGCACCAGCTTTCCTGAATAGAAAACTCACTAGCTGCACCTCAGTGCATCGCCAATTGAAGTTCATGACCTTTACCGTTACAAGGTTGTCTAAGCCACCTTCGGGTGGTTTTTCACTCGCCCCATCAGTTGAACATTCCATGGATTCATAACTAGATTCGGGAGCTACAAAGATGAGCCATAATCATTCAGAAGCATTACGATTCGATAAGAACTCAGATATACATGGATGAAAAGATAGAATGAAGTCATGAAGCAAAGAAATTTAGTAAGGCGCTGAAGGTGTTAACCTGTACAAAGAGCCTCTCCAGGTTAGGACATTGCCAGGTCTTGAGGAACACATAAAGGTCAGATAGGTTGACAGCGTCCATTTTTAACATGAGTAACTGTAGCTCTCTCAAACTGTTTAAGTTGAGATTGGGCAAATGATCACCTTTTCCATCACCTGTCAAGAAAGATGCAACCTGAAATAAAAGTAACGGTTCGGTTCAGTAAAGAAAACTTTCTTTATTCATTGTTTTTGCAAAATCAAGCAACTTATAAGTTAGGTGATAAGAAGACAGTACATACCGGGAGAGCATTTGAACAGATGGTGAGAACGTTGAGGCCAGATAAATCCTTCGGGAGAGAGTTATACAACATTTCGGCAGTGTACTCTATTGATACTGAATCAGCAAATCGAATATAAAGATCAACAAGAGCCACGTCCAATGGAAGTCTGAAGCGGGCCTCCAGGATGTCACCACTGTAGTGGAAGGATCGAAGGCTGGGCATACGCACCGAGTTCAGCCAGATGATTCCATCACACTCCACGACGCTAACACTCCTCAGGTTCAGAGGCATGACCAAACATCCGTCCCAGTTGGAAAACTCTTCACAATCACAGTCGCGTAGGTCGAGTGTAAGGAGGTTGGGGCACAGCGCCATCATTTTCCTAAACGCCGCCTGGCTAATGTTAACTGAGTGGAGCCGGATAACCTCGAGAGCATGGAACGGCCGGGCGCCGTTGTAGTACATGCTGGAGACGCTGATGCGGCGGAGCGAGAGGCATGCGAGTGACGGGCTCGACAGCGGCGGGTGGAAGTTGAGCTTGCCAGCGACCGTGATCTTGCGCGTCTCCACGTGGAGGTCCTCAGCGCCGCACTCAGCGGCATAGTCGAGAAAGCGCCGGAGATCCGAGGACTTGAGTTTGCAGATGTCGACGATGAGGGAGAAGCGGTCGAGGCGGCGGCGGGGACGCGGTTCGTGCTCCAACGCCTCCAGCTCCCTCCGCAGGTCGTCGCGGGAGCGGAGGTGCACCTCAACGGAGGCGCGGTGCGCCGCCCACCGGCCCTTCCACAGGTCGCGCCACCCGCGCGCGAGCGCCCCCGTGCGGATGGCGCCCTTGAGGGGAGGTGCGTCAGTATGCGATGCCGCAGCTCGTCCGGCAGCGCAGAGATGCGGTCCATCGGGACCACATCCGAGCTCACCACTTCGCATCGATCCACTTGCTCATCCACCATCTGCCGCTTCGCTCCGCCGCCGCTGCAATGGCCGTCGGCGGCGGCGGCGGCGCCGGAGTCGATGGCCATTTCCTGCCTGTTCTCCAATTTGGGGAGGAAACCCCAACCCTTCCCCGCCTTCACTAATGCAGAAGCCGACGCTGGTAAAAGAAAAACGAACTGGGCCCATTTTGGGCTTTTGCCCCATGTGTAAACCTTGTACAGAAAAACTTTTATTTTTTAATTTAATACAATATATTCTCCCTTTAAGAAATCTATACTTCTTTTGTTTCTTGATAATAAAAGAGAGAAAAATGCTTCCGATAATCGGTCAGTCTGCAGCGTTTCTAGACAGTAGCCCATCTGAAAAATACTTGCGAAAACGAGATGAAGTTGTACACCCAGATAGACAAGTTTGAGTACACTACACCATATAGCAGCCATTCTGCCCCACGACTCTTCTCCGGACAGAATTCAGAAAATTTTCACTGATCTTTAGTACTTATGGAAAGCTGTGAAAGATTAATTAGATGACGGAAGATTTTATATGAATGAAGTCCCAAATATAGTAATGATGTTGGAAAGGAAAGTGACAGCAATGAAAACCATGATAGTATGATTTTTTTTTTTTAAAAAAACAAAACAATATGAACAAACCTATGAACTCTTATTTAAGAAAATTCATCACATGCTAGTGCAGAAATAGGTGACGAGACTTTTAAAAAAAAAAGAAACAGGTGACGAGATAAACAAGTCAGATGCAGATTCTCCATTCTTGCATAAGAATTACAATGGTCTCTGAACATTTCAGATCAATTTAGAGGATGAGAATTTTTAGCTAAACTGCATTTTTTCCCCATTCGGCAGGTGAAAGGACAAAACAGATAAGGAGAACTGGCGTTGTTTTGCCCTTAGTTTACTTGGTAGTATAGATACCTGGGCTAAACTTCATACAACTTGTGCAAATAAAAGGGGTTCATGTGACAGTATCAGAAGTTTGGGTTCATGTAACAGTATCAGAAGTTTCATTTTGTCTTTGAGAAATGTATGAAGTACTGAATTTCAGCCCTGCATTTGTGGACAAAATTGTCTATCTCTGAGTTATCTGAATTATGATAGTTGCAGTACCAGGTGGTGATATGACGTCACTTAGAAGATGTGACTGCATTCTTATTTCTGTTAACCTGAAAACAGTATATGACTTAGTTGCACTACATAAATAAAAACATAGTTTGATACGAACACTTGGTAAGACCAATAAAATGTGACAAACTGCCATTATATATGCATCCATGCGTAAAATTAGTGACATTGAAGCATCTATTTTTTAGAACCGAGGACCCCCCATTTCCATTACTACATTGTATGACTGATACAGACTCGGAGCAGAAACAGAAGACAAGCAACCAAGATAACAAGCTATCCACGATAACCAGCTAAAGCGAAGTATCAAATACCGGGGGCATTCTACCCTAGTTTGAGCAACGTGACCATACAAGGGTCGACGTGGAGACAGGGTATCAGGACATCAAATAAAACAAGTTTGAGGCGTGGACGTGGAATCAGGGACATTCTACACTACATTGAAGCGTCTATTGAATGAAAAAAGCAGAAAACTTTTTCCAACCTCACATTGCAGGGTTCCAAGGTGTTACCAAGTTACTACTGATTACCGAGAATAATAATTAGGATTTAGTCATAGTCAGTATAGTGAATCCTATTTTGTTATTCAGCAAGGACCAACCCTGAGTGCGTTTGGCTTCAGAAATAAACAGCTGCTTCAGCCTGCTGCTGCTACTACTGATTTGAGAGAGAAGACAAACACAGTTGCAGCAGCTTCTTTCTAAACCCGAACAAGCCCAATAAAAGAAAAACAAACCATGTGAACTCTAGATCTAAGAAATAGGGCTAACCAGATAAGTACTGAGCACAAAAAGGAACCATCTAATTAATGACAGAAACAAATCTGATATACTCTATGCTATGGTTCTTTTGAAGTAGGCACATTATTTATTTCTGGAACAACAGAAAATGGAGATGCATAACCACTAAGATATGTAAACCATAAAAATTTTGCTGACAACATAGAAATTTTGTTACCGGGTTACTTCTGTAGTTCACAGTTCTCACACCAGGTTTATCATGACAACTACAGCATCACAATTCATCTAGATAGAAACAATCCAGTATCACAGTATTTTTTTTTTGTTTCTGTAGCGATATCAGATACTGCTCCAATATTATGACCAACAACAAATCCACAAGCACAAAAAGTTAAACCTCAATAAAGACTTCAGAGTGAAATGGCTGAGCTGTCAGATAGTCAAACTTGCTGACAATGACGCGTTCACTAACCAAAGCTTCGTTGAGAAGAAGAAGGTCAGCTTCTTGTACACCGGGCACACGCTGGGGAGCAACATCGGGAGAAACCAGTAGCAGTTTATCTAGGGAGGTTGCCTTCCTCAACAAAAAGCACACTTTTAAGGGCAAAAGGGGGGTGATATAATAATAGTATAAAGCTCTTGGCTGAACATCCTTGTTCATAGCTCATGTCTCTGTTTGATTTTAGTAGCTTTTCCAGCCTAGTCTCCACCTGTCTCTTTGTGGGCCTTCCTTCCCCCTCCAGCTAAAGCATGTCAATGCCAGCTCTGCATGCAAACTCTTTTGCTTTAGAGCTATCCTTAAGTCTATCAACTCATGATAAGGATCTAGAGCTTCTCGGACATGGAGATGAGTACAGAGAGTTCCATTTGATGGATTTGGACCAATTGGAAAAAGGGATTCCCTTCCCTTCCCCGAGCGCCCCCAACGGGCGACTCGGGGGCGTCTCGCCGGCGGGCACTAGGCCTCCTCCCCGGCGCTCCTCGGGCCGCCGTCGCCGCCCTTCCCCGTGGTGGCGGCGGCGGCCAGCGGCGGCGGCCTCCACAAAGGCGGCTCCGCCCGGCCACCCTCCTCCATCCTCCCTCCCCACCCGCTCCTCCCACCCTCCACTACAACTCCCACCGGCGACGAAGACGGCGGACGGGGGCCTGCGCCGCGCCCTTCCGGGCCGGATCCGGCGACTGCCCTGCCTCCCGCACCCCCCCACACCTCTCCTCTGGCGCGGTGGCCTCCGGCGAGGCCGCCATGGCGTTCCGGCGGCTCCTGCTGCCCGGCGGCCGGGGCTGGTGGCGGCTGGCCGGATCCGGGCCCCTGGGCCCCGGATCTGGCGCCAGCGCCCCCCCCCCCGTGCTGGCACCCTCCCCTCGTCTTCGTGAGGAGCAGAGACGGGCGCCTTGGGAGCCTTGGACTGGCTCTTGGCGTTGGGAGGCGGCCGTGGTTGTGGCGCTTTGCCGGGCAGGGCAGTGGTCTGGCGCCAGCGTCCCCCCCCACCTTCGGTGCTGTGGCGGCCGGGGATGCTGCTGTAGCGGGGTCATCTGCTGCGGCTCCTGGGAGCCGGTGCCCTGCCCCCTGCTCGCGTCCCGTGGCCGGCGGGACTGCTGCTGCCGCGTCGAGCCGTGGCGGATCTTCTACTGCCGTACCTGGGCGCCGGTGCTCTGCTTGTGCTGCTCTTCGCGGATTGGGTGAAAGCCCAGCCCGGCCATGGCCAGGCAGACGACGGTGACGCTTCAGGCGCCACATACCTCCTTGGGGGCGTCGTCGTTCATCCACCTTCAGCGGCACTGCGGTGCTCGGCGCCTTGGTCCTTCTTCTGGTCGTTTGTGTTGCGGTGGCGGTGCCACCATGGTGGTGGGGCCAAGGTGGTGCGGGCATGCGTCGTGGCCTCGTGGTGGCGCTTCAGGCGTGCCTGGCCACCTCACCGCGTCGTCGGCGACGGAAGTTGGGTGCATACGGCTCGTCGGGAGGTGGCGGCTCGTCTTGCGGGCGGGGTCGAAAGACCTTCCGGTGCTCTCTTTTTGCGTTTGTCGGCGTTCGCGGGACGTCGATCTCCTTCTGAAGGAACGCCGAGCACTCCCGCAATCTCTACGCCCGTCACGGATCGGTTTGATCGTCTTGCCGCTCCCGTTTGCGCTTCATATTACTCTTCGCCGGGTGTGTCTAGCTAGCGTTTGTGGTTGCTCTAATCGTTGTCGTTCCGGCGGATGCTTTGCCGCCGAGGTGCTCTTCGAGGCTTGTGCGGATGCTTCGCCGCCATTCCTTCGTTTCGGCGGATGCTTTGCCGCCGAGGTGCTCATCGTTGTTGGGCGGATGCTTTGCCGCCGTGTTTCTTTTACGAGCTTGCGTTCCGGTGACCGCGTGTTGCCGAGGTTGCGTCGTTACGAGCCTCGTGTTTCCGATGACAGCGTTGCGAGGTCACGGCCGTCACGAGCCGGCGTTTCCGTGTCTTGGCGTGCGTCGCCGAGGTCGCGATCGTCTCGGGCGGATGCTTTGCCGCCGTTGTGGTCGTCGCTTTCCCGCAGAGATGCTTTCTTCGCCGAGGTTGTTCTCGACGGATGCTTTGCCGCCCGAGTTTTAGCGGATGCTTTGCATTTGTTGTCGCCTACGCCTCGGTTCACGCTAGCTACCCGGGTGTTGAGTCCTTTTGGTTGTAATAGGAACGACTTTCGGGGTTGTTAGTTGGAGGGTCCGCCCCACCCCTCCCCCGTTTCTTCTTTGTTTGTTTGTGCACGTGTGATTCGGCAGTGTCGTGGATTACTTACGAATCATATGTAATTTCCCACTTCTCTTAATGCAATACGTGCTAATGCACGCTTTCGAAAAAAAAAGAGTTCCATTTGATATGAACTTATACAAGCAGCGGAACACGTGCCTCAAGACAAACATCCATATAGTCTCACTACATTCCGCTGCTTGGAATACACCAGTTCCTGGCATATCACCGTTGATGGTATTCCATAACAAGCTACAGAACACAGCTAAGTCACTTAGAGCTTGGAGCAAAACTCTGTTTAGTGAAGCCAAACAGCAACTTGCGCTGGCAAATGATGTGATTCAGAAGCTGGAAGTGGCTCAGGAATCCAGATTACTCTCGGATGCAGAAGTAAACCTCATCAGGCAACTCAAAATGCAAGTCCTTGGCTGGGCAGCCATAGAGAGATCTCGACGGAGGCAATGTTCCAGAGTCATTTGGATAAAGGAGGGCGATGCCTGTACAAAATTTTTTCATCAGAGAGCAAAAGGACGAAGGAAAAGAAATCTCATATCGTATCTGATGTCTGACAATGGTGAGATGGTGTGGAAGCACAGTGACAAAGAACAAATCTTACATCAACATTTTGTTAACACTTTGGGGCAAAGGATCCACCGACAGCGCACTCTGGACTGGGCCAACCTACGGCTGACTTCTCTGGCTGATGCAAACTTAGACTGTCAATTCACGCTCGAGGAGCTCCGGCTCACTGTTTTGGATTTGCCAACAGAGAAAGCACCGGGACCCGATGGCTTCACTGGGCTTTTTTATAGAGAGTGCTGGGACATTATCAGCCTGGACCTACTTGCCGCTATGGAATCCATACATGACTTGAGGGCAGGCCCCCTGAGGCTGCTTAATGGTGCAAACATCACGCTGATCCCGAAAACGGAGCCGGCTGATCAGCCAACGAAATTCAGACCTATAAGCTTGATCCATTCCTTTGGCAAGTTCCTGACAAAGACACTGGCTTTGAGGCTACAACCACACATGGACAAGCTCATCTCAGTGGCGCAGAGCGCTTTCATCAAACGAAGGTGTATCCAAGACAATTTTTTGTACGTGAGAAACCTGGCAAGGGCCTATCACAAGAAGAGGACACCGGCACTACTATTCAAACTTGATACCGTCTCATGGGAATACATGTTTGAATTACTACAAAACCGGGGCTTTAGTTCAAAGTGGAGGGACTTGATCTCTTTAATTTTGAAAACATCCCACTCCACAATTCTACTGAATGGAACTGAAGGAACGCAGATTGACCATGCGAGAGGTCTTCGTCAAGGTGACCCGCTGTCCCCCTACTTGTTCATTCTCGCAATCGATACACTGCACAATATTCTTGAAGTAGCAACCTTGAATGGCACTCTGTCACCGCTACGTGGCCGGGAAGCAAAGCTGAGGCTTTCCCTTTATGCTGACGATGCGGTGATATTTCTGAACCCGATAAAGGAAGAGGTGACAGCTCTGTTCAGGATCCTAGATCAGTTCGGCGTTGCTACGGGCCTAAGACTAAACGTGGAGAAGTGCACTGTGTCCCCGATCCGATGCGCTGGCTTTAATCTAGATCTCGTGCTGCAAGACTTTGGTGGGACAAGAGCTAGTTTTCCAATCACGTACCTGGGTCTGCCGCTAACTCTCGGAAGGCTCAGAATGGTTCACCTCCAAAGGTTTGTGGATACGGCCCAGAAGCGCCTTGGTGTGTGGCAAGGTAGGCTGATGAACCCAGCAGGAAGGCGTGAGCTTGTTCGATCGGTCCTAAGCGCCATGCCGGTCTACCTATTAACTGCAATCAGGGTGCCGAGCCAATTCTTCACTGAAATTGACAGACCAAGGCGGGGTTTCCTATGGCCGGGTGATAGCCAAATTTCAAGAGCAAAGTGTAAGGTATCTTGGAAGAATGTTGCAAAGCCTACGGAGTACGGCGGCTTAGGCATTATTGAGCTGGAACATTTCAGCCGAGCACTCAGGCTACGATGGCTATGGTCACAGTGGTCGAGTCCCAACAAGCCTTGGATTGGAACACAAGCGCCGGTGGATGCGATGGATGTAGCTCTCTTTAACGCTGCTACGGTGGTAACAGTCAGAAATGGACGGAGAGCATCTTTCTGGTTATCCAGCTGGGTACAGGGGCGTGCACCGGCAAGTTTGTGCCCAAGGTTGTACAACCACAGCAGGAGAAAGAATAGGACGGTCAGAGAAGCATTCACAAACCTTAACTGGGTCTGGGACATCGCCTACAATCTGAATAATGAGTTGCTGATGGAGTTCTTTGTTCTGTGGGCTGCGATTGATGAGGAGCGGCTTCAGCTTGCCTCGGACGAGGATGACTCCATCGTCTGGACCTTGGAGGCATCTGGGGTTTACTCAGCAAGGTCAGCTTATAACGTCCAATTTGCGGGACAGGTTCAGTCGAGGTTCCCAAAACTGATTTGGCAGACCTGGGCGCCGCCGAAATGCAAATTCTTCCTCTGGTTACTCCTTCAAAATAGGCTATGGACAGCGGCTCGACTGCAACTTCGCCAGTGGAAGAATGATTACTTCTGTGCGCTTTGTGAGAGGAACCTTGAGACAGCAGTTCACTTGTTCTTCGAATGCCGCTTTGTCTTGCACGTTTGGGAGTTGGTTGCTGCATGGAGTGGATGCCCAGCACTAAACCCTTCGGAATGGGATGGTTGTGATGACTTAGAACTTTGCTTTGCAAGCCTCGCGGGTGCAGGGAATAAATCGCATACCGTTGCAATTCTAACTCTATGGAACCTTTGGACACACCGCAATGAGAAAGTATTCAGAGGCAAGCTGGTTTCATCCAGGGAGGTCATGAGAGCTATTAAGGAAATGGCTAGCCAATGGGCTTTGGCTGGGTGTAAGGTGCTTATGACACCATCAGTAGCAACTATTGTTAGTGAGTAGTCAGTTTAGGAAATCAGCCCCATTCACTGCTTAGGCATGATGGGGATGCGCTTCTCGCGCGTTATGTAATCAACTTTTCTCTCCTTCTTAATATAACCAAAGCCGGTTTACCGGGTCTTTCAAAAAAAAAATACATTCCGATGGTTCATCTGTGACTGAGAGCATGGCAACTTGGTTTGTCAAAACCATCGACCCCCTTCTGGGTTGAAGGTTTTGATCTCTTCTTAATGGCAAAATCATGCATGTCCGTTTGATAGGATGCTTGTGTAGACGGTGCTTGATTAAAAAAAAACAAAGGAATAACAGAAGATATATTATTCAACCTGGTACCCATCGGAATCCTAGGGGTTTCCCTGGTACCCGTCTTGGCGGTGGCACGATCGAGTAGACCCGCCATGAGAGGCGGTGCTGCTGGAGCTGTTGCTGCTGGCCGGAGTCGATGGCGTCTGTTGTCAGATCCAAACGCCGGGCATCAGCTCAGCTGTGCACGAAACAGCGTCGGCGAATCTCGTCTGTCAAACTGGACCCGTACGAGTCAACAGGCTCCCCCAATTCAAACGATGGGCCGGCGTTTATACAATGAAATGATGGGCCGGACTCGATGCGAAGCCCAATCATACAATGCGGCCCAGTTTCACTTCCATCGCTGAGGCATAAAGCTTACAATCCGAGACTGGACTGTACGACTCAACATGCTCCCACAGCCGTTTGCGTTTGTTGGAAGAAGTTACAGAACATTAGCACCACCTCGGTTACCCAAACCAGTGGCCAAAGTGAAGGATCAACAAAACATGAGGGCATAGCACCACCATAGCTCATACATTTCTCGGCCTTTTGGCTTAGATCAAGTGTAGTATCTGTTCTTATCAGTTTAATCTCTGATACGTGGGCCATGAGCTTACTTTAGAGTAAACTAAGTTTTTTATGGGGGAGAGCACACCAAAGTGGCTTTGCCACTGGGCCCTCAAGTGTGGCCTAGCCTTTGCACTGTTGGCTGGGCAGGCACACCCCAACCAACACAAAGATAAATTTTGAACATTGTTTCTGGCACTAGTTTCTATAAATTTTTTCCACCGTCTTGCTCACTATCTCGTGCTACTGCCGTGCCAGAATGGACGTTCTGAGTAGCCCACATCATCGTTAGAAGGGGATGCAGCCCGGTCTAGGTTGCTGATGTAGACATTTGGTTCTCATCCGGCCCACTGAGCCTAAAACGGCCCAAACTCGGAGTGGCTTCGGAATTTCAGGGCAAAAGGGGCCCGGTGGGTGGTGCACGGAATGTGTCCGCGCCAAGGTTAGGCTGGACCTTTTTTTTTTTTTTTTTTTTGAAAAGGTCAGGCTGGACTAATACGTGTGGGTGCACGGTTTTGACACTTCGCCTCCCTCCGTGTAGTTACATATGCCCTTTGTCAAAGCCATACGTCCACAGGTTCTCAGCATCTTTAAAAGCCCCTTTTGACAAACGAATTTTGC
This sequence comes from Hyparrhenia diplandra, assembly GCA_015847255.1. Lineage (NCBI taxonomy): Eukaryota > Viridiplantae > Streptophyta > Magnoliopsida > Poales > Poaceae > Hyparrhenia > Hyparrhenia diplandra. The sequence goes on from JADLZK010013113.1 coordinate 54,378, forward strand.
CGTGTTGACCGGCTTGACGCAGTCAGTCCAACAACAGTCATTACGTCGGTGTAACACGACCATTTTCTTCTTCCCGCGTTAAATTATATATACTGTATATTATGTGCACTGCACGTACATACATACATACATACATTTCACGACAAGACATGCACGGCGTCTACGTATACGTATATGCGCCCAACTTCTGCCGCTGTATAATGTAACCGGCGATCAATGATTCTACTCTACTACCTACTTGGGCGCCGGCGACGAGCACTCGGGCGGCGGTCCCTGCGGGAACCGATACTTATCAGTACAGTAGTTATAGATCATGTAACTCGCCTGCGCCTTCCTCAGCTGCTCCTGCGCGGCACTATCAAGCTCCTGCGCCATCCACGCGCCATTCGACCTAGCGCACGCGGCGGCGTCGGCCGCGGTGCACCCGGCGGCGGCGTACCCTCGGTACGACGCGACGAAGGGCGCCTTAGACCAGTCCGTCTTGACGCGACCCCCTGCGTGGCCCAGTCCTCGGCGTCCCACACGCTAGCGTACACCCGCATGGGCTGCGACGTCGGGAACGGCACCGCGGTGGTCTTTCGGAACTCGCGGATGGGCACGCCGTCGACGTAGAAGACGATGTGAGCGGGGTTCCAGAGGACGGAGTAGGTGTGGAAGTCGGCGGTGGGGTCGAACCACATCCGGAACTGCTGCTCGCGCTCGCCTTTACCTTGGCTGTACACGTTGGTGTGAACAGTGTAAGGTTCGCCGGTGGCGTTGCCGAGGAACTCGAAGTCGATCTCGTCGTGGGTGCTGCCTTGGGAGGAGAGGTAGAAGGTGGTCACGGTCCCGGCTGAGTTGCCTGGGATTAGCTTCAGCTGCATGTCGAAGCGGCCGTAGAGGTATTGGGACTTGGATTGGAAGCCTGAGCCTGAGGATCTGTCCATGGACAGCGTCAGGAGCTGCCCGTTGTTGAGGATCTGCCCCCGGCCGTCGCCCCAGGTTATGTCCACGTCCTGTTTGAAGTTGCCGCCGCCGGCGCTCGCCACGGTTCCCCGTCCAGCAGTAGGAGCAGCAGCATCGCCGCCGCCGCTTGAACTAACGTCTTCATGAAGGGACCACCGGTGGACGAGGCCATCACTGGATGGCTCTCGCTAGCTCGATCGGTCGTTTAGACTTCAGACTAGTTGAATATATGTTCGTCTTTGTGCAAGAAAGACACTGACTGCGATGGATCGATCGATATTGAGAGGATGGTAGGTGCTGCGATGAGCAAGAGGCGATGAAGCCGCGGTATTTATAGCCCATCGGATCGATCGATGCTTCCGTCCGGATGATTGGACCAGCAGAGAGGATCGATCGGCCGATGGATCGATCGCAGGGTGATGAGCTGGCTGCACCATCCATCCATCCAATGGCTTGCGCTGCATGCACGGCGACCCGTCCACGGCGACGTTGACGCGGCGGGGCAGATCGGATGCACACGGCTCTGCCTGGATGGGCTAGCTAGCTCCTGGTTTGCGTCCGGGCATTCGTTCGTTTTTGTTGGGGTCCAGCGTACGTCGTCCAGGGACCTGTTGGCGACGACGAGCGACGAAATGCCCCTCGGTGCACGCACAACGGCGGCACGGCACAAGGGATTGTTCGGCGGCCGCGGGTGTGGTCGCGTCAGGACGTCAGCTGTTTTGCCTGCACACAGCGGAAGAGAGCCTGCCTGTTAGGAGATGCTAGATTGCGTCTATCCACTAGCCGCAGCTGGAATGAAAAGGGATCGATTGGGAAGCTGCAGTATGTATGCATGCATGCATGATGAGGCGGCGGATCGATTAGGAGCAAGTATATGATTGGGATTAGGTATGGTATGGGCCATGCACGTATCGTGTTAGTTTACATGTCCTGTTCATTATGAGCTATCTTTAGCAAGGAAATTTAATTTATGGGACTGCTTAACTGTCAGCACAACATAAAGCGCCCATACACACGAATAAAAGAAAATGAGGACGATTTGGTACTTTGTTCATCCCACTTCTTTAAAAAAAGTTTAAAAAATCGAATTTGATTAAATAAAAAAAATTACTAACATCTATGATACTGAAAAATAATGACTAGATTAACTAGGAAATATATTTTCAAAGTAAATTTATTTAGGAGTATAAACGATGAACTATAAATTTCGAAGGAGGGAGTACCAATCACAGCACAGCGCTTGTAACATGCACATATGCATGCCACACGCTGCACCATGCATCACAGTCCAAGCGATGAATGAATTGATCCCAATTTGCTGCTTATTCTTGTTCCCTTGTGCACGTACAGCACTGTATATCAATCGATGATGTATATGTTTTTATCGTCTCTGCGAATGACTCCAGACTTTCAACCATCTGAATGCGCCACCAGGAACGCACTGTGTGTGATATTACTACTGGTACGTAGCAGTATTTCTGGTCAGAGACGACGGTCATCATGTCAGCCGTGTCGGATGCAGTCCTAGTAGAACTGTTACTGTCTTTCAAAATCATCTGACTGTATATCACACACAACGTACACACGACTCGGATAAGAAATAACAGCTAGCGTGTAGACATTGTTAAAAAACAAAAAAAGAGTTATGAATCTGACTACCAAGTTGACCTTTACCTCCCAAAATATAGGGTATCCAATGTACCAATTAGGTCAGTGGTATCCAACGTACCAATTAAGCAAGTATCAATGGAGTTTCATAAGAGTTTTATGTGCATTAATTAGGCTGAGATGTCACCGTATTAATGATGAGAGATGTGATAAGAGTTTCATGGAAATAAAACTCTTTTGCAATGTTTCCAAAATCTAAATGTGTTGGAAACTGTGACATGAAACCCCATTGAGACAGGTCCTACCGAGCATGCTTCTTTTTATAGAAAGTCAGGTTGGATATCTGTTATGAAAAGTAGAGAGATGAATCCATAAACATGTATGCACCCTCACTATATGAGTATATGTATAAGAATCCATCCCCTTGTAACTATCTCCGAAAGACTAAGATAGTGGATCTCAAGAGATTTAGCCCATAAGCATCTCCGACCGACTAAACCTAAGAGGATCTCAAGAACCGGCGAGGAACTACAAGCATCGACTTTGTCATCCACCCTAGCGCCCCTCCGCGTGCCGTGTGCAGGAGCCACGCCCGCGCCTACTCCTTCCCGATCGCCACGACGTCGATAGTCGTGGCGATGGCCAGGGAGCTCTTGGGGCGCCCAGGCCACAAGTGGTTCCTCTCTTCGTCGGACAGATTCCCCGTCGGCCCCATCAACGTCGACAATGTTGTAGCTCGTGAGAGGCGCCACGCCTCCGAAGAAGGTCAACTTCACCATGTGCTACGCCGACAACGTCTACCCACTTGCGCTTGTGTCGTGTGTGCCTATGCAGCCTCCACTCGGTTGGACCCATTGCTTGATGAGCTCGTGGCCTCCCACATCACGTGTCCGTCTACCTCTGTGGTCTCCCAGGCAGTGCGGATGGAGCCACCTTCGCTGTTACGTTTGGTCGAGCTCAACTTCTCAGATGTTGTGACATAAGGGGTTTGTGTGGTGCTGGCGGACCCTCGGTCGGCACCTCGCATAGGCAAAGTGGCGGAGCCAGGAATTATTCATAAGGGGGCCGAGCAAATCCAACTTGAGTTGTGTTTAAATCATCCAAATTTGACTTGAAATTCCAAAATTTCTGTCACATCGAATCATTTAATGTACGAAAAGACACGTGCATGAAGTATGAAATGTAAGTAAACAAAATAACTAATTGCATAGTTTAGATGTACATTGCGAGATAAATTTTTTGAGCCTAGTTAGCCCATGGTAGAATAATATTTACCACAAACAAACGAAAAATGCTACCAGTTTGATGCAGTGCCAATTTTCAGGATCTAAACACACCCCCTCAAAAAAAATGAGCACAACGAGTTAAGTTAGATTTTTCACGGTGACTATTATTAATTCATCGACTTGACACGAATACTCGTAATTTTATCTAGGTTTCAGTCTTTCTAATGTGCTTCGTAATATTATCTAATAGTGTTTTGTATGATTTAATTATCTAAAAGATATTAAAAGGTATATGTGATAAGAATTTTGTTATATTCTACGTCTTAATATAAATAAAAATCATGAACTTATACTAGTAAAAAAATTGCCTAGAATGCCGCCCCCCCCCCAGCTCCGCCCTTTGCGCATAGCCCACCCAAACCCCCACAGTAGTTGAGGCGTCAAAGGTGGCGGCGAAGAGCACACGATAGTGGGCCCTACATCGACCACACCCACTGCCGCACCGACCACAACTTTTATGCCCGTTCCTTGCGCTCCCACCGCGACCCGGTGGCAGCCTTTCTCGACTCTATGACGCTACCGTCGGAGGAGCCTCTGATCCCTGCTACAGAGGAGTTTAGGGAGGTTGGCGGCGACGACGCGACAACAAAGCTTCCCACGGGCTTTCCACACTTCGAGGCGCTGGTACCGGATGGTGGGGACGTGGCGGCTCCGGCAGGGCGGCTGCCACTACAACGGCAACTCCCGCGTGTGTTGCCGGTTCACCTACATTGGCCTCGGTGACAACATTCATCGACCCCATGACGTTGCCGCTGGAGGAGCCTCTAATCAGGACTCCTAGGCTCTAGATTGCTAGGACCCACGACGACGACTGAATCCCACGTAGTAGTGACCGGCTAGCTGCCAAATCGCCCTTCCGTGATCCAAATATGGAGAGGCAGGCGAAGCGCCCTCCCGAACAAGTGGAAGCCCGGTCCGGTGGATTCTTACACCCCGGACCCCCACTGTCGCCATCAAGTTCCACGAAGCATTCGCCAAGTTGTCCCTGACTGCGAAGCGGGAATTGATGAGTGCTTTGCTCCCCTTGCGCGGTGCTCGCTGGACGAGGACTTTGACAGGGCTCAATGGATTGCACGAGGATTGATTAGCCGTGCAGGTAGTGTTAGCCGTGCACGAGGATTGATTAGTCGTACACCACTCTAAGTTGCACCGTTTAAGCCGGTGATCTTTGTAAATATTCAACATGTGAAGCTTATTGCAACTCGTTGTTAGGCCAACTGGGTAGTGTATTTTATTCCCACTCACACGATTTGAAAATAAAAAACAATAAAAAAAACCGTAGTCACCTGCTTGTCATTTGTCAATTCCGTCATGAGCTGATCCAAAGAAAAAAGATAAGATATCGTCATGAGTTGGCTACGGTGATCTATTTATGCCACGTGTAGCAGAGTCCAAAAATATATATTCGGTGGGACACAATACTGGGGTGATCTTCAGATTCATCTCCGTGCGCCACCGATGCACGCATCGCAATTTCAGCCCCAGCAACGCAATGGGCGGAAGCCAACAAGTGCACCCGTGACCCGACTGGAGATTTCAAACTTGGCTGCCCGCCCAGCCATGGTAAGCCACCGCGATGCCGCTCGTCGGCGCTGGCTCATGTCATCACGCCATTGCTCGTCTTCTGAACTTGGACACGTACGTACATACAAACATACAGTACGACTTAACGAATCGATTCAGACATGGCTGCAACCTGCATCCAAACTCGATCCAGAACGCCCAACGAACACCGCTAGCAGCTCTCGTCGTCTTCTAGATCGAGCCAGTAGCCGGGACCTCTAACTCTAAGAGCACTATAGGGGAGTGTCACTGCACTCTGATGCTAGTCTGATCCATGCGGATATCGTATCACCTGGCCATCCTGTTTCACCTGCTTCCACGCACTACGCCACTACACACTACACACACTACACTGCCAGCAGCTCTAGTTAAGCCTATCTCTCTCTATCGTCACAAAAGACGGCATGTAGCAAGCGCAATGGAATGCAAATAGTATTGGGCCATGCACGCATCGACCTATATGCCTTCAATTCATCACATATAGCCATGGACGAAGCCAGAAATATTTTTAGGATGGGCTAAACAATACATAATTAAGCTTAGCCCCTCCTAATATAGGTAATTATATAAAAAAATTTAAGGTGGGGCTTAGGTGGGGCTCCATGTAGTTTAGAGCTGTAGGGGGGGCTGGAGCCCGGGTTGCCCCCCTGCTAGCTCGGTCGCTGTTATAGCGATCGCTATCGTGCTCAACCAAGTGGAGGTGCCAATTGCTCGATCGGCTGAATGGGCCGGTGGTCGAGTCCAATCGATTGACATGTAAATTCATTAAAGATAAGCACCATTCTTCCACCAATGTCTTTTTCTAGTCTAGCTGAGCTAGCTACTCTTGTGGATACGCCGGCCGGCCGGCCGTTCTTTCTCTATCTCCGGCCATCGATCTCCCATGCTGCCGCCGCCGCCACCACCACCAACTCAACTGATTGAAAGCATGATGGTCGAGAGTATATGCTACTCCTATCTCATTGTTCTTCTCGCCAGCCCACAAGGCCATACACAAAGGCGATATGATTGCCGCTTGCACGCGCGTGGATCGATCGGAGGGCACCATTTCTTGTTGGCTTAATTTGCTGACCCGACGGTCCTTGCAAGAACGGACACGTGTGGTAGCTTTTTGGAATACCATAATTAATACTACCATCACTGATGGAAAAAGTTTATTAATTTATCATGGTGGTCAATCAAGTTTGTATACTAGTGTCAGTTGACGTGGATTATATTAGGTAATCCAGCAAAAGTTGGCCCGATCGAAACCGGACCGATATCGCCGTCGCCCGTATGCTGCACTACTAGTTCGTTCCATCGATCCGATCCCCTGCTTTCCCTTTCCGGTTGGGACCGGTGGCCGGTCAGACGACATCCAGTCCTCTGCCCTAGCACGGACTGGTGGACACGATACGAGTCCAATTCGCAATTTCACATCAGCATTCGAATATATTCCAGTATGCATTGGTGCAGGCCGCCGTCCTGTCTCGCCGAGACGCCGTGTCGACAACGAGTCGACCACCGAACTAATCGACGATCGATCGGATAAGAGGAAGTGGAGTAAGCCCACGCGCGGCGGCCGGACCTACGATCGGCCGGCACGTCGTGCTCACTGCACTGATATCAGGATGTCCGCTTGCCGTTGCAGACATGCGTGTGGTACTAGTACTACCTACCCGTAAATGAACGCACCGAGCACCAACCAAAACCAAGCATGGAGAGGGAGCAAGAGAGAGCTCATTTGCAAGAATAGTACTGGGCGTTTTTTCGGCTTGTCCCGTTTATTCGTTCCAATTCCATCGATCCGATTCCGGCCCCTGCCTGCTCTCTCTTTCGGGTTGGGACCGGCGGCCGGCCAGACAACACGTACGTCCAGTCCAATCCAACTCGCAATATCACATCAGCATATTCCAATTCCAATAAGCACTGGTGCAGGGCTGCAGGCCACGCCGTCCCGTCGCACCGAGGCGCCCGACGACGACGACTGAATAACCAATCAACGATCAATCGTTGGAGGTGGAATTGTGGTCGCCCACCCCGGCGGGCCTCTACGGTCTGGTCGGATCGGCCAATACGTCGTGCTCACTGCACTGATGATACACAGATCATCATTCAGGCCTTTAAGCATATCCGCCTGTGATTGTGACCACCCATGCGATCGGACGGACCGAGCACCAACCAAAAACCATGCATGCATGGACGCGAGCAAGAGAGAGCTCCATCGCAAGAACTAGATGAGCCGGCGACACGTCCAAGTCTATCTCATTCTCTCATCCCTGTGCATGTCAGCATGTGTATATCTCTCCATCGGCATGACAATGCAATTGATGACAAATCGTCTACGCCAATCGCGACAGCGACGTGTGTATGTACGTCGTGGTGTGATATAGCTAGCCTACGGTGTAGAAGTATAGGCATCTAAGAGCTCGAAGCAGCTGGATGACTGACGGATGATCTGAACTTCTCAAGCAGCTGTTCAGGACTTGTGGTGGTGGGCGGGCGTCAGACCTATCGGCAGTCCAAGTGCCGACAGGGACCTGCGACAGGGGGTACTTATTTGAAATTTCTATTTGATTCAAGATTTGCAATTATTTATTAGAAATTTATTTAAAACAATTCGACCCACCGGAGGCGGCATTCATGCAGCGAGTTCGGCGCCGTGCAACTCATCACTGATCTAGTCTTGAATTCTTGAGGTGATGGCCGGGCTGCCGAGGATAATGTTTCATTTTTTTAATGATTTTTGCATTGCATGCGTCGTCGGAATTTATAATTTTCGTTTGGGAAATGTCGTCGATCCGTCCCAGCTCGGTTGAGGGGTACGTGAGGAGGACATTGCCACCGTAGCTACTGTGCACACGTATGGCCTGGCCACATATATTCGTTTCCTTTGAAAAATCAAAATGTTGGTTCTAATAAATATACGTGGAAGCCGAATATTATTGTGAATAGTTTTTACAATAAAAACCAGAAATGCCAAGACAAGTGCCTGTCAGTGTAAATTTCTGTTCTTTTTCCACAAGAGTCCCGGCTAGAGAAATGCCGCGACAAGTGAACATATGTCAGTAGCGCCCAGCACAGAATCTGGCCCAACCCATCTTGGTGAATCCAGAACCCTTTTGGTTTTCCAGAGGCCCATTTGATTTGGAGAACTCTGAAGTCAATTGCCCGCATTTGGCATGGTCCAGTACTCATTCAAGCTGAACAATTTCTTCCTCGAACCAATCAAAGCACAACTTTTTAATTTTTGATGGAAATCAAAGCGCAAATTTTCCTCAAAAAGCAATGAAGCACAAATTATTCACAGTAGTACATTCGTGTAGCAAATCTTGAGTTCTTGTCACGAATCTAAACATCATGCATGTTCTACAAACTGAAATCAAACACGATTATTACACTGCCACCACGTGGCTAAAACGTACATGACAACTGATGACTGGCAGCATCGAGCTCATGATCTGCCGATGGGGATGTCGCACTCCGGCGGGAACTCGTTCGGAAACCTCCTTCGATCAGCACAATAGTCGTACACCATGTAGTTCATCCTCACCCAGCTGAGCGTCATCCAGCTCCACCAATCCATCCTTTGCGCCATCCACGCCGGCGCCCTCCCACCTCCCACCGCCGTCGTCGTCGTCGGGCACCGTGCCCTCCCGCCGCCACCACCTCCTCCACCATCCTCCTCCTCTTCCCAGACGCACGCGTTCGTGACGTTGTACCGGCGGTAAGTGGCGACGAATGGCGCGCTGCTCCAGTCCGTCCTGACGCGTCCGCCCTGCGTGGCCCAGTCCTCGGCGTCCCAGATGCTCGCGAACACCCGCGCCGGCTGCCGCGACGGGAACGGCACCCCCGCGTTGTTGGCGAAGACACGGATCGGGACGCCGTCGACGTAGAGGACGATGTTGTGCGGGTTCCATAGGATGGTGAAGGTGTGGAAGCCACGCGTGGGGTCGAACCACAGCGCGAACTGCTGCTCCCGGTCCCCGTGCCCGTCGGTGAAGATGTTGGTGTGGAGCAGGTATGGCTCCCCGCTTGTGTTGCCCAGGAACTCGAAGTCCACCTCGTCGTGCCGCGCGCCGCCCGTGCAGATCTGCGATGGGACGGATGGATTTTGCTTGTTAGACGATCAAGGACAACGATCATTTGTGTTGATGAGCCACATTACAGAACTCCAGGTCCAGGAGCACGGAGCACTGTGGCATGATGCGTGGAGACGTGCACAGCATACTGTAGTGTACACGCAGTAACTGTAGCAACATATCTGACTGACTGTCTGGCTGGCTAGTGTAGCTACCTCGCCCTGTTCATCACAAATGCCAATTGAACTCACCAATTACTGCTAGCATTCACGCACTCTAGCCGTCCAAAATCCACCGCGGCGACGGTGAACCTCAACCACGCAACCACCCGATCTGCCAACCCGCAGCGCCGATCTTGTTTAGCTCGGGCTCAAGTCTGAACTCTCAAGTGCAGCATAGACAGGCAAGCGACAAATGCGCGAGGCCATCCATCACCTACTTTCCAGATCAACACTGTAATCCTTTTTTTCAACCCAAGAGCAAAAATCACTCCCAGGAAGCCAAATGTCGGACACAACTACACAAGGAGCGTTGAAGTTGCCCCAGAGTCCCACTCCCACTACTGAACAATCTCAGCTCATCTCGAACGAGATGCGTTCATTGCACGCCAATCTAAAGTATAGCCAAGCAATTTGCACAGAACAATCGAGGATACGGAGTAGAATGCATGAGTGGGGAGTATGGGACTCACATAGAAGGAGGTAATGGTGCCGGCGGACTCGCCGGGGACGAGCTTCATCTCGAGGTCGAACTTGCCGAAGAGGTACCGCTGCTTGGACTGCAGCCGCGCGCCCGTCCGCTCGTCCAGGGACAGCTCCACGGTCCGGCCGCCGTCGTGGAACCGCGCATTGCCCGCGCCCCACACCACGTCGAAGTCCTGGTGGAAGTTGTGGTCGCCACCACCGCCTGCCACCGCACTCGCCGTCGCCACGGACAGGATGGCGACGACGAAGGGGAAGCCGAGGGCCAGCAGCCGGCGTAGACGGACACCAGAGCTGTCCATGCCTGGAACGCCGCTGCGGCAGCCGGCTGGAAGGAACTGACCGTCCACTGCGGACTGGAGAGAAGGGAGATCGAGTTGGGGCAGTGTGATGGATGGACGGATGTGAGCACTGAGCAGCCAGCCTGTGGTGAACTGAGGACAGAAGAACAGGTTGGCTTGGGAGGAGGAAGGAGAGAAGGAGACGGACCACGCAGGACAGGAGAAAGGTGGTGGTGTCAGGTGTCTTGTGGGGAAGAGAGAGAGAGAGGGCAGAGACGGGCAAATTATTACGCAGGGCGCCCGATGATGGATTTGAGGGGCTTTCGCCAACAATGGCAGGACGAGGGGGCATGCCCGCGCGCTCTTTTCTGCGGTCCAACAATAGCGTGGACCGGAGCAAACAGATGACTGATCCCGTCCCGCCATGGGAATCGTCGAGCGACACAAGACAAGGTTGGCCGCTTGCCGGGACAACGAACGGAGCAGCAGGTTGGGGCGTCGCCCGGACCCGGAGTAGGACGTGACAGCGTAAACTGGCGTGCCCACGGCCCGCGGCGCCGGCGCGGGGCGCTGCGACCTGTAGCGATACGCAGCGTGCTCCATGAGTGCATCAGATGCAGGGGGAGTGGCTCGTGCTCCTCCTCTCCCCAGAGCGCTCGTGAATCGCCTCACAGTCACATGGGCTCTGCCAGGCGGTCCTGGACCGTTTTTTCCGTACGTCTCTGTACGTAGTCTGCACAGTTCATAGCATCGCTATCAAGAACGCCTGCCTGGCGGGCTAGCATTGCATCTGCGTTCCGCGACTTTTCATCGAGGCCGCATGCTCACGTCTCGTCTCATGGAACCACCTCCAGTTCTGCATCATAATTCAACCGGCCCAACGTATGTCGTTACCAAAGTAGGTGTGTTTAGCGCCCAAAATTTTGGCGGATGACACATGCATGTCATATCGTACACTGTAGCACGTTTCGTTTCTTAGTGGTAAATATTATCCTACCATGGCGTAACTAGGCTCAAAAGAATCGTCTCGCATACATCTAAACTATGTAATTATTTTATTTTTTTACCTACGTTTAATACTCGATACATTTGCCGGCATTTTGATGTGATGGGTAATCTTCTTTTTGCATAGTGAAATTTGGGAAGGCATTCTGGGCTCTAAACACACCCTAAGTAATCACTTGAAGAATGAGCATTTTTCTTATAAGAGAGAACCACTTCCACAAATTAAAAAGCCTGACAAAAGACAAACTGCTTGCCACTAGCTGCTTTGGTTGCTAACTTGCCTAATTTTGCATTAAGGCTTAGTTTAAAAGGGTATGCATACACATCATTGCTTAATTTTTTTTGGCAATATAAAGTTCAAAAGGTATGCATGCATGAATGGGGTTGAAAGATAGGTACACTGAGCAGATCCACAGTACTTTATAATTCCAAGGGGGGTGGGGGGATCTAGTTCTATAATGTCACAAAGAGTGATGGAACAATAGTTGATATAGTATAGAATAAATTGAGGTTAAGTAAATACATATGAAAAAACTCCTTGTAGGTGCAATAAAACAATTAACATCATGTAAGTTGAGGTTAAGTTGATATGGGTTATAGAAATATTATATTCATCCTTTTTTTAGGAATATATATATTCATCTTCTTCTTCTTTTTAGAAACCGAGTTTATATTTCACATAAAGTTTTCGGTGGTTACATCCCAAATCTTAGAAAAATGTCCTTGAAAGAAAAGAAAACTACAGCTTGGTCCTTGTAAACTCTCGGTCTTCTTCGCCACCGGCAGCCGGATGACTCTGCATGAAGCCGACCACCTCTCCGGCGAAGCTACACAAGTTTTTGTTGCCGTCTTGAGTAGCAATTCGAACTCGACTTGCACTTTTAATGTGGAACGACCTGGACAACATCGTCGGATCCTAAGGAGTCTGACGCCGCAAGCACCAACGCCTCTAACACACCGGACGACGACGAACCATGAGGGGGACCAAAACCAACAGAAAAGGTGGTAACCGAAGACCAACCCGACATCTCATCGAGGTGGTAAACATACCTTCTAGATCTTCCGCCGACGGAAACGAGGAAGGAGCTGAACCCGATTTTGTTGTCGCCACGATGACGGGGAAACCACCGTAGATGCTGAAGATGTCATCGTCTTCTTCACACCTCCACCATCGCATGCTAGAGCTGCAGCAGCACAGGGAGACGAACCCACGCCACATCACTGGCGCAAACAAACCTAACCCCAACCTACCTAATCCACACCTATTAGAGTAGGGTACATACAACGACTGCCTAATCCACTGGTCCCCACCACCTTCGACGCGCTCGCCAGCAAGTCTAAAGACCTGAGTTTGTAGCATTGACATTATTACAGTTCACAGTATTAACTAGAATTTCAACATCATCAAGCTCACCCGAAATTGCATTGCTCTGAACCAGTTAACTCAGCTACTTAATATTTTCAAAGAGCCAAGGCTATTAAGGATGTTCGGCTAGGAGACAAGGTAAGCATTTTAAATTTGGGCCAGGGGCAAGTATCTTTGACCTAGTGGACGAATCTAAACTTGGGCCGGCTATAATCTCGGTCATTGTGTTCATTGTTTTGGGCTCGTTATGATGGTGGGCCTTCGTTGGGTTGGGTTGGACATTCTTTCGTCCTGGTCCAACACGTACTACATATGTTTTTTTTTTTTGGAAAGAAACACGTACTACATTTGTTGCTAAAAAAATGTACTAAATCTCAAAAAAAAAAAAAAAAAAACATGTACTACATTTGTTGCGAATCGCAGCTGTACAGTCCTGATGAAAGTGTTAGGCTAAACTTTCGAATAACGAGGTTAAAAAAGAATCGAATAGCGGATTCGACATGTCACAATTTAGACAAACTTTGCATCGTTACGAACCAAAGAGGTCGGAAATTTTGATCCATGCCCAGACGCTTTAAAGGCGTACCTAGAAATGTGCTGGAGGTCCTGTACTAGTTTTTTTTTTTTTAAAAAAAATAGGAGATCCTGTACTAGTTACTCCCTTCGTCCTAAAATAAGTGATGTTGCGGAGTTGTTCCTCTAGAGGCGATTGGTTTGTGCCACCGTCGTACTCGGGACAAAGTTGCAGAGGCAAGGTGACCATAATTGTAGCAACGATTGCATCTCGGTTGGAAATTACAATCCTTGCTTAAATGTCTAAGCCCATGCACATGGAGCAAGGCAGGCCCGGGACTGACGATGATGCTGTTGCCTTAGCGGGCTGGCTCGTGTCGCGTGTGCGGTTTGAATTTGAAAGAGGGATGGAGCCGCGCCTGGACTGCCGGGGATTCCGCTGGAGTTTGAATGGCTTTCATGATCCAGCGACGAACTCGTCGAGATGTGCCATCTGATGAATGGGCAACAGGGTGGTTAGGAGAGCTGATGTGACGACGATCCGGTCTTCCACTTGAAGGAGATTTCTAGCTTGTTCATTAGAGAAGTGGAGACGAGAGAAGACATAAGCTCTAGGGGCAGGATTCATCACGGCTTCTACATAACTCTTTTTATATGATACTTTTTTTTTTTTTTTCCAAGAGGCTTCTTCCTCTTTGCACCAGAGATCGAATTCCCTGTGCCAGTTGGGACCTCCCGCAGACCACACGAAAAAGAACAATTCATAGGATTTGCACAACAAGCTTTTTAACTTGTGGATCATGAAGCCAACGTCTTTAGAGAAAACAGAGAATCCAAACATCTATCCAGAGAGATGGGAAACATTAAAATCTTTGGCAACGCCACCAATCGTGGCCTGGAGGATGAGACTCACAGAGTCTGCATTGAGACGGATACACGAGCGACTAAACGAGAGAACCAAAAGGAAGCGAGATCAGGTTGGGGGAGACGAGGGACTGGCCGGAGAGCCGAAGCGATCTTTGACCACGGATGAGAATGAGATCTGAGAGGTCGGCCACGTCGAAGGGGATCAGGAGCGGACGCCATCATCAATGCCGGGGAGGAGTGGACGGCGGTGAGGGAGAGCGTCCGTCTCTCTTAGCGTACAAAGTTTACTTGTCCTACATAGCAACAGCTAGAAATGGCCGACCACTCGATCAACATAAGATAAGACTCAAGGTGCACCCAATTTGCATTGCAGCAGCCGTGTCTCTTTTTTAATGTTGTTTATTTAATTTATGGTTAATTATGAATCTACGTGTATTAGGTGGATTAGAGTGAAAATTGAACTAAATTTTACATATATGTTTGGGAACAAAATATTAGGTACTCATGGAAATGCTCTGAGTACGGTAAAAAACATATGCCCCTCCATTGTATATCAGTAATCTAATAACTGAAGTCGTAGTTGATGTTGATACAAATGATGACTGATCCACGACAAGTACTCTTTTAATTAATTGGTGTGTTAATGTATTGATGTGGTTCATGCTTTAGGAAAAAAAATCTAATAAACACGGATCGATCATTCCAAGAGAGAAAACAAAGTAGCATGCGTTGCAGGCGATGTCCTATAAAAACCAAACTAATGCAGATAAGCTGACACCTCCGATCCCGCATCTCAGATCATGATCGACATGTAATATTATATTATATTATACTGCTCAAATGATGCGATCATGATCTACATGTTTGATTTTTCTATCATCAAAATCATGTACGTGCATCTCAGATCTGCCCGCCGACACTTGCTGCCGCGCCAGCCATCCGCGCCATGGGGATTTGGGAGGGTGTCAGCCATCGTTTGTTTTGCATGAAAATTTTGCATAAAGGACGTCTGTAGGAAAATCAAAGAAAACCAAATAAACACAGCGGATGGGCTGGATTGCCAATAGCACGCAGTATACCTTCCTGCGGGCATTGCTAAAAACTTGCAAAAATAAATGTTCCAACTCCTGTAGCACATCGTAAGACGTTTCGTTTGTTTGTGGTAATATTGTCCAATCATGGACTAACTAGGCTCAAAAGATTCGTCTCGTGCTGTTGTGTGATTAGTTAATTTTTTACCTACATTTCATACTTCAAACATATGTCTTTTGGTGTATTTAATGTGATGTGATGGGAGAGAGTGGAAAAACTTGAAAGTTTTGGTTAGAAATTTTAGCAATCTAAACAAGGCCACCTTCTTCAGGATTTTGAGGAAAGCCTCAAAGCAAAAATCTACTGCAACTTTTGACTTCGGCTTCCTTCGCAGAAGCCCGACATGTCTACACTATTACACACAGCGGATGAGATGGATTGCCAATAGCACCGAATTTTTTTAACATGAAGTACTCGCCCTGTTCCAGAAAAGGAAAAAAGTGCCAAAGGATGTTGGGTTCGGTTGGTTAACCCAGCCAGCCTGAACACTCTAGAGACACCCCTCAGGTTCTGAGTTCGAATCTCAATTGGAGCGAATTTCAGGCTGGGACATTATTAAAAAAAACAAAAAATATAAGGGTGGGGGTTTCCCTTCGTGACTTCGGTCAAAAAAAAGGGGAAAAAGTCTACGTTACCCCCTTAATTATACCCCCTTAATTATACGGTAGGGACTACTTAAACCCCTTAACTATGAGTTTATTCTACCTCCTGAACTTTGCAACATTTCAAATGACCCCCTCAAGAGGTTTTCAACATTGGTTTTGCTACAATACCGCAGTATTGCTTCAGTTACGGTGGGTTTGCTACAGTAATGCGGTTCTGCCTTCCTTTTTAATTTAAGTCGGCTAAATCTTTGAAAAATCGTAGTAAACCGTAGAAAAATCATAAAATAAAAAATATAAATTTGTTATACTCTATACACAGTGAACATATAATATGGTATGCTGCAATACAAAGTTTTTGTTATGAAGGTTTTACCTTTTTGTTTTTTTATTTATTTGTCCAGATCTTTGAAAAAGTATAATACATCACAGAAAAATTATAAAATAGAAAATCTATTTTTTTTACTCTACATGAGTAAATCTACACAGTGAGCGTATAATATAGTCCGTCTTAGTGCAACAAAATAATTATTGAAGCTGCAACAAAATTGGCGACCGCGATTATCGTGGCAAACCCACAGTCACTGTAGCAATCCCGTGGTTCCGGTAGAGAAACCACCATTCAAAACCGCTTAGGGTGTATTTTGGGCGGTTTTGTAATATTCGGGGTAGAAACGGACTGTTTCATAGTTGGCGGGGTTAAGTAGTCTCACCCCCACAGTTGATCGGGGGTGATGTAGACTTTTTTTCCTTCTAGAAAACATGCAATTCTCACGTCCCGAGAAGTCAAACATGGCATTCTTTGACTAAAATTATATGAAAAAAATACTAACATTTGTGAGACAAAATTAATACGATTAGATTAGTTATGAAATATATTTTTATAATAAATTTATTTTTAGACATAAATGCTAACACTTTTTCTATAAACTTGGTCAAAGATGACATAGTTTAACCGATGCGCTTCCCATTATTGTAGGGTTTATTTTTGGAATGGAGGAATTAGTAGAGTCACCGTCTTTGTAGGTGATATTGTCACAACCCGTTCCGGGCCAACGCGAGAGGAAGAACGAGAGAGGTGACGTGGCTGAAATCGGCGATGAACGAGGCGCGGACGACGGCGCGAAGGGCGGCGCAGATGCGGCGCGGCGGCGGCGTCGGCGGCGCCCGGCCGGGCGCAGCGTGCGCCGGCGGGCGTCGGCGGCTGGTGGCGCACGGCGCGCTGGGCGGTGGCGCGCGCGCGGCGGCGGGGGGGGCGGCGGCGGCGGCTCAAAGCGAGAGGATAGGGTAAACCCTAAATTATTTTCTTCTTGATTGTCTCACGATAGTTGCCCCCATATTTATATGAGGGGTTTACAATTGCTAACGGGTCGGGCCCATTAGTCTTTCTCTAACTCACTTTTAATTTAATCTAATAATTATAATAATGATAATAATAAAGCTAAATAATTATTAAATATTCAGCCACTCCGTTTATTTCGGGCGACTCGCCGACCGAAGTCGACATCCGTCCCCGTCGGAGATTCGGCTCGCCCCTCGAAGTGGAAGTCCGGATAGATTTTGTTGAATAGTTACGCATCTTCCCGGGAAGCATCGCAAAGAGGTTTGTTCTTCCATTTGATGAGCACTTGAAGTTGACCCGGGCGGACTCTTGATTTGAGCATTAATTCAGGTTCAGGAACCGGTGTGCCATCATGAATCCGAGGTAATTCGGGAATTTCTGCAGGTATCTCCCCACGGTGTGGTTTGAGCATACTAACATGAAAGACATTGTGGATACGAGTTCCGGCGGTAGATTCAATGCATACGTTATCGCTGTAATGATCTTGCCGATCTTTGAAGGGTCCAAAATATTTAAGAGAGAGCTTGCCTTTGTGTAAATCGATATTGTTGCTACGAACGGGATAAAAGTTTGAGCCGGACATAATCTCCCACTTTAAATTTCTCATGCGTATGTTTAGCATCAAAATATTTGCGATAATAATCCTGAGACAGATGCAAACGAACCTTTGTCTGATTGAGAAAATTATCCCGCTGAGTTAGTAAGTCATCCACAGCTGGTAATGTTGTCTCCCCTGGATGATAACCACAGATAGTAGGGGGGTCACGCCCGTACACTAGGTTGAACGGCGTTGTTTTGATTGATGCATGATATGAAGTATTATAGCAATATTCAGCCCAAGGTAACCATCTTACCCAATCCTTTGGTTTGTCACCTAGGTCAAGCAACGCAGATACATCGTAATAATTTTATTGACGACCTCGGCTGGCCATCCGCTTGAGGATGATAAGCCGATGTTGGTGACAAAATTATGTTGGATAGACGGAAAATTTCTTGCGAATTGACTCATGAAGATGACATCTCGATCACTAACCACCGATCTTGGCAAGCCATGTAGTCTAACAATCTCTACGAGAAAAATTTACGAGCTCTTTTGAAGTTCTTTGATATACGGATGAGAAAGGGGTATAAAGTGAGCATACTTGGAGAGACGATCAACCTTTGTTAAGATTACCGATTTAGATCCAACTTTCGGAAGAGCTTCAATGAAATCCATTGAGATATTCTCCCAAATCGCCTGGAATTGGTAAAAAGGTTGAAGAAGCCCATTTGGATGGAGGTGTTCGTTTTGTTACGTTGGCAAACCAAACAATCATTCACAAAATCGGTGACAATGCGTTTATCATGTTTGATAAAGAAGGTCCGTCGGAATCGATGCAATGTTTTTTTCGTGATACCCTCATGTTCGAATCATGAATTGCATGGAGAATGGTCTCAAGATGTTTGGACGATTTGGAAATCCATACCTTTTGTTGAACAAGATCAATCCATTGCGAACTTCCCATGCGAGTCCTTACCGTTGATTATAGAATCAATAAGGGCTATAGCTTCATCGCTAAATGCAATTTCCTCCGTAGGCTGGGTCAAATAACCCCAATTAAATTTCTGAAATAGCCATGATTGAAGATTCATCGTGTTCGACGAGATAATGCGTCAACTACCACATTTGCTTTGCCCGGTTTGTATTTCACGCGGTAAAATCATAGCCAAGCAATTTGCTAACCCATTGATCTTTGGGCGTGGACAAGCGTTGATCTAAAATGTACTTAAGATCGTAATGATCGGCCTTATAATAAATGGGCGGCCCTAAAGATATGGCCGCCAATGCTTGACTTCTTTGTTACCAATCCTATGAGTTCTCTTTCATAAGCGACCAACTTTTTGTACTTATCGGGCATACGTTTGCTAAAGTAAGCAATTGGACCATTACCACGATGTAAAAAGCGGCACCCATACGTACGGGCGCGCATCACATTCAACCACAAATGATTTATTAAAGTCCGGAAGTTGGAGAACCGGTGCCGATGATAAAGTCCTCTTAAGGTGCTCAAAAGCTGTTGTTGCCAAAGATGTCCAACAGAACGAGTCCTTCTTAAGAAGATCACTCAAAGGACGTGCAATTGTACCATAATCCATTATAAACTTTCTGTAGTAACCGGCGAGTCCCAGAAAGCCTCGCAATTCACGTAGAGTTGTGGGAAGCGGCCAAGCGGTGGCGACCTCAATTTTCTCGGGTCAACGACCACTCCAAAGATCCGATATAATATGTCCCAAATAACCCAATTGTGATTGACCAAAGAGGCATTTAGATTTCTTTAAGAAGATATTATGAGATGCTAGTACCTTGAAAACCTCTTCCACATGGTGGAGATGCTCGAACCAGGATTTGCTAAATATCAGGATATCATCAAAGAAAACCAGCACAAACTTACGCAGAAACGGTCCCAATATATCATTCATCAAAGCTTGAAAAGTTGAAGGTGCATTGCATAATCCAAATGGCATGACCAAAAATTTAAAGTGCCCATGATGTGTCCCGAAAGCTGTCTTTTCGACGTCAGGGGGATGCATGCGCATTCGGTGATAGCTTTGGCGAAGATCTAATTTGGTGAAGAATTTAGCACCTTCTAGTTCATCCAGTAATTCAGCAATAACCGGTATTGGAAATTTGTCTTTCAAGGTATTACTATTGAGCTCTCGATATTCAACACAAAAACGCCAAGTCGATCATATTTTTGACAAGAAGGACGGTGATGAGAATGGCGAAGTGCTATACCGGATGATACCTTGATGAAGCATGTCCGCACATTGTCGTTCAGTTTATTTTTCTCAGATCCGAGGGTAACGATAAGGGCGAACGACGGTCGGCGGTGAGAGGGATCCTTAAGATGAATTCTATGATCATAACGCCGTTGCGGTGGGAGCCCGAAAGGCTCTCGAAAAGTCTGTTGGAATTTGCATAACAAAGGATCCATTGGCACGTCGGGGAGAAAGTATATGAATACCTGGTTGAGAATCTGTCTCTTTAGAGAGGTCGTGTGCCATGTGATCGGTTTGTCCTTTCCGCCGAGTAACTTCATAATAAGTTTATTAAAATTCCGGACAATATTTCTCAAAGAACTCGGCCAGTCCACACCTAAAACAACATCATAGCCTCCTAATTTGATCTTTGAAGAAATCGCTTTGAAGCTTTCAAGAGCAATAGAAAATTCAATATCATCATACCTTCCCACATTTATTATGTGTTGTCCATTGGCGACAAAGAACTTTGAGCGGGACGGTGTAAAGAAGAACTTTGGAGGCCCGGTTTCATAGCCAAATCGAATCCAAAAGATTGTGTTGAACGAATCCAATAGAGCCAATAAATTGGTGCCATTGATATTGATAATTAATTGCATGGTAGGACAAGTGGATATGTCGGTTAACCCATGAACCGATATTTGAATATCTGAATATCCTCTTGTGCGTACCTTTGAGTTCTCGGTCGTCGGGGGAAATCGTATAGAGACGCGTCTAGCAAGTGCTATGGTTGTCTCAATATCGTGGTTGATGTAGTTGGACGTCGATCCGAATCGAGGTGCTAACCCGGCAATATAAAGCATAGCTTTCTTTGTTTGGGGGAGAGGTGTTGTACCTTGTTCGCCGTTCTTTGTGAACGTATTAGTGTACTGCCCAAATCTCCCGCCCGGGCGTGATCTTTGTCGGATCACCAAGATGATTGTGTAGTGGAGTTCCAAAAACGCCCGGTAATAGCTGCGTAAAAATTCCGCCGGGTTGGTTGACCCACCGTTTTCCAACGAATAAACCAAGATAATGCGTTCCCTTGGAGATAGAACGAAGCGAGCCGCATCGACCGTATTAATAATTCCTTGAGCGAGAAAAAATTTATCGCACTTTTACGGCCGATTAGAAGGGTCACCCTTGCCATCATACTCGTAAAAAATAATTTAATATTATTGCTGGTACGTTTGGGATTTTCGGCAAGAATTTAGGTGGAAATTCGAGTAATTTCATGGGGAATTTCTCGTATCAAATTCAAGATGAAAATTGATTTGTCCGTTGGTCGTAGGATTGAGGAATCGGAGGTGCGGCGGATGGAGGGCTCATTTGTGTCTCTGGACTTAAGAGAGCGCTTGAAGGGCGGGATGTACTTAGTCGATGATGGGGCTGAATTAGCCTCCATGGCTTTGGCCTCCATGGCTGCGATGTACTTCGTCGATGATCCCGTTGACGTTCGGCCGTGATGGATTGTCCTGTGGTACAGGCCATTGGATCGCCCGGTCTCCGGATACCAATCTGTCACAACCCGTTTTCCGGCCAACGCGAGAGGAAGAACGAGAGGTGGCGTGGTGAAATCAGCGATGAACGAGGCGTGGGACGGCGCGCGCGAGGGGCGGCGGAGGCGGCGGCGCGGGGCGGCGGCGGCGGGCCGGCCAAGCGCGTGGCGGCGGGCGGTCGCGGCCGGTGGCGCACGGCGGCGCTGGTGATGGTGGGCGGCGGCGGGCGGGGGCGCGGCGGCGGCGGCTCAAGGCGAGAGAGGATAGGGTAAACCCTAAATTATTTTCTTCTTGATTGTCTCACGATAGTTGCCCCCATATTTATATGAGGGGTTTACAATTGCTAACGGACCAGGCCCATTAGTCTTTCTCTAACTCACTTTTAGTTTAATCTAATAATTATAATAATGATAATAATAAAGCTAAATAATTATTAAATATTCAGCCCACTCCGCTTATTTGGGCGACTCTCGACCGAGTCCGACGGATATACTTGTGCTAAGTGCTTACCATCTACCTTTTTTTCCCTGCGTTTTCGATTTCATTTCCAAACATTTGTGCATGTACTTTTATTTTCCCCAGTTTTACTAGGACAGGATATCCATTTCTCTTTCCTTTGTTTTTTGTGTTTTTTTTTTTTAAAAAAACTTTACAAAGTGAAAACATAGATGCTCACACATATGCATGTACACTACTATGAACACATCTATGCAAAACCTATACCTATGGGCACTTTCAAAAAGCTTTGAGCCGGTAGATCTTAAAATTCACGAAGTCATCACAATCACGTCGCTATAGACAGGGGGACGTCGCCTACCATTGAAAGCATAGCATCGTTAATTCTTAGAATAAATCCTAAAAATATAAGCACTCGTGCCAAATTAATAACTTAAACTTGAATAGACATGTTCCACCACAAAACTCAACCAACTATAACATCGCCTGTTCAAAAAAAAAAGTCCAACACCGTACCGTCCTCTCCTATGCCCCCACCCCCACCCACCCCATAGAAAAAGAAAGAACTTATTATATAAACCCCTGTCTCTATGTGCAGTTTTGAAAAGCTGATCCAATAGATCTTGAAATTCATGAAGTTACTACATACACCTCGCTGTAGACAAGGACGCCAGCTACCACTGAAAGCATAGCGCCCTTAATTCCGAGAATAAATCCTGAAAAAAAATATAAACACCCATGCCAAATCAATAACTTAAACTTGAATAGACATTCCACCACAAAACCCAACCAATTATAACATCGCCTGTTCCAAAGAAAAGTCCAACACCGTACCGTCCTCTCCCATGCCCCACCCCCACCCCACAAAAAGAAAAGAACTTGTATAAACAAATTGTGACTACAATGGGCATACCTCCCGTTTCTCCTGTATAAAAGGGGTGCCTGCGGTAAGCAAATGCAGTAGCCAGGAGTAGACACCAACTTAATGGCCAGCATGCAGCGGATCGGAGCAATGGGGGTTTCTCCTGTGGCTACCATCATCTCGCTCCTACTGGTAAGTGCTAGTATTATCCCTATTTAATAATAATAATAATAATAATAATAATAATAATAATAATAATAATATAATAATAATAATAATAATATAATACTATGTTAATTAGCGAGACCAGTATAGAGTAGTCTCTATATTAGTAATAATGGCTTCACGTATTCTTTTCAGACAACGCTTATTACATATATCTTTTATGTGAAAACATTTCTTTTTTATGTTCATTTCAATTTCTGTAGGCATAATCTATAATTTTCGAATCTGAGAAATAAAAATCCATTAGACAAAACCACAAGTTCAACAAAATTTTATCGGTGTTGGGCACAAAAAACGGTACGGTTGCTGTCGGTCTAAGAACACAGGACATGATGCCCACGTTTCTACTAGGTCGCCGGAAGTGGCGGAGGAGGTGCACGGCATTTTGCAGCGTCTGCTACTACGTCGGTTCTGGGATTCAGTTCGGCGTCGGAGGTGGTGGCGTACTGGCAGGGTGTCCTTTCCCAGGCACCGATGCCATCTGCCATCATGGACCGCGTCGCTCGGCGGCAGCAGACGAGGCGGCGGCGGCCGCCGCACCACCAAACGACAAGAGCATGCCAGTGCTATCCTTCTCGGAGAAGATCCTCTTCCCGGAAGACGTGTTCCAAGCTGCTGGTTCCGTGATCGACCTCTACATCGACTCGTCGTCGACGCTGCGCACGGCCTGCAAGAGCCACGAGATCTCCCACTACCTCCCCATGTCCGCCGAGGACCTGGCCGACATCCGGGCCAGGTACGCGCCGGTGTCCCTCGCCATGGCCCGAGACATCTGGTCCACGCTGAATGCCTGCAACGGCCGCCTGCCGGCAGGCAACGGCGAGCGGCGGACCTGCACCGCGTCCGTCAGGACGATGGTGGAGTTCGCGGCGTCGGTGCTCGGGACGCGCCACCTCCGCGCCTTTTCCTCCTCCCGCGACGTTCCCGCAGAGGGCATCACCGCCCTGCCGTCCCCGAGGTACAAGATCGTGGCCGTGCGCCCGGTCACCACCGCGCCTGGATCGGCGGCAAACGCCACCTCCATGACGTGCCACAGCATGGAGTTCCCAAGCCCGGCGTACTACTGCCATGCCGTCAACCCGACCAGGGTGTATGAAGTGACGCTGTGGAGGGAGGCAGCCACTGCGGCCGCGGCGGCGCCGAGGATGATGCGGGCGCTCGCCGTGTGCCATCTCGACTCGTCGGGCTTCGACCCCAACATGTCATTCTTCGTGGACCGCGGGATCAAGCCAGGGGACGCCCCAGCGTGCCACTTCCTCAGCAGGAGGAGCGTCCTCTGGGCATCCGCCGATGCCTGTGCCAACGCCGACGGGACAGCAGCACCCATCCTCGCGCGCGACCCAGCAGTCGCCTATTAGCCACCTACCTGCACCTGCATGCTGCACAGCAGCAGCAACCTGATCCAATCGATCCAGCTCCGTTTCTATATCAGCAACCCTCATCCAATCGATCCACAACTTCATTTATATGTTTACTCGTCGTGCTACCTTATTGTGGTGTGGAACGTATGTTTCCAAACTAAGAAACGCCCTGTTCAATTAAACTTATCAGCTATTTTGATCATAATAAAATAGCATCAGTCGACTTATCATCCGTACAAGTCTGAACTAGTTAAAACATGTTCAAGGTCTATTCTCCTTGTCCCACCGTATATATGGCGCAACCCCGCCGTGTCGTGCTGTGTCGTCGTGCCGACATCCCGGTAGATGAACATCCCGATAGATAAACAGTGCCAGTTCAATGCAAGGTAGATGAACATGTGCCCACCAAAAGATGACTGAAACAGGCTAGCAACCAGACAACGCTTAAATTCAAATTTATTTTAAGTGTTTCTCTAAAGCATATAGAAAGATGCCATAAATAATTAGTGCTCCTAGAACAACCCCCAGCATGTATTTGTATTGGCTGAAAAACTTTTTTCTCTCTCTCTCTTAGTTGCAACTCTTTGAAGTGAAAACGAGACAAATGGGAGCTAAATTGCAATGGAGACAAATCACAATATGGTTGATCAAATCACAAACCAATTATGTAGGTGGTGAAAAACATAAAGCCAATGAAGACTTACTCTCTATGGTACACATATACGAGGAATATCCAAACAAACTCTTTTAACTCCTACAACGCTGACATGAGTGGGCTCAGTGCTGACCTCAAATTGCAGCCCATCTCTCCTGTTCAAGGTAATAGATATTAGGTCAAATTTAGTGGCTTGTATCTCACATGTACCCAACTATGGAGTTTTCCCAAATATTTAATAATAAAGTACAGATCCATCTTGAATTAATTTAACAGGTGGAATCAACATGTCTGGTAGTCTAGACTGCCTAACAAAGGAATGGCATGCTTGGGCCAAATAAGAAATGCATTGAACTGTACGTTCAGCCTTCTGTACAGAGCAGCAGAATTACTCCAGGTACCATCAAGGCTTATGGTAACATTGATTTGTAAAAATGATTAATTTTGGATAAGGAAAATAATATCTGTGCTATCAGCTAGTGACATACAGAATTAGATTTTAGGGAAATAGTATTTTTAGTCACCAACCAAAATTACATAGGCAATAACCAAGTCTGATTAGCAAAAACAAAAACAAAAACAAAAACACACATACATTTAAATTCCATGCTCCATCCTGTGTGTGAAGCTTTTCGCCACTTAATCATACAGGACCACACGACACATAAATTCAATCAGCCAAGCCCAGTGAAGGATTCTTGACGTCCACAGCCTTGTTACCAGGATAATATGGCCCAATAAGCTCATAGGTTCTCTAATCCATTGCAAGCATATAACTTCAAACCCCACTGCATATGGAATGTAGGCTAGCAGGACAGTCTATCACCATATCAAAACATATATAAATACAGTAGTTAATAGTTGTACTTATACACCATAGAGATTTGCTTGTAGCAAGCTAATGTCACGGTATGGGCATCCATGAGGTAAAACATGAATAATAAAAAGGCATGTACTTAGGAATACTTGGTAACCTGAAGCTTTAAATCATTCACTATAAACAATTCAAGGGAGTATGTTTTGAAGCTTTGAGTTGCAGTTTAGGACTGACCAAATAAATTGTAAATCATTCACTGTAAACAATTTTTGGGAGTATGTTTACAAGCTTTGCGCTGCAGTTTAAGACTCACCAAATAAATTTGGTGCCGCTCACCAAACCAAGTTCCTTCTTTTTTTTTTAGATAAAGGATATTAAATCCGAACAAAGTTTTGGCTGTAAACGAAGTACAACCTCAAACACGGAACAAAAGGAAAAATTTTTTGACTACACATAGCCGATGTGTAACCAAGTTCCTTCCTGCTGTAAACAAATCAAGATATTGGATCCAAATGGAATACACAGTATAGGCGGTGCTCTGACGATAATGATGAGAAGGCTCATTAATTTACCTCTGATTACATAGTTGCTTCATATATTTTTTTCTCGATCGGGCCATTCATCCGTGTTTCATTAAAAGGAAGTGAACCAAATACAAGGACCAAACCTTAATGACGAGAAGACATCAAGGCTTGGCCAAAAAAAAAAAAAAAAAGAGCCCTAACTACTGGATCCAAATTTAACGAATACATGGCTGAAACAATTAGCGACGTAGAACTCGCCCAATCAGGCACGGTCCGCAAACTATACATGTCACATAAATTGCACAACGTGTTTATTAATGTTCACCTTCTGATACTGGCCCTATACATGTCATCCATCACGTGAAATTGCATTACTATCGCCGAACAGATGGCGAGCGCCCTCAACAACAACCCCTGAACACAGGACTGCGCACAGGAGGGTGTACCCTTTATCAATCTAACAACTTATTTCTGCAGATGATGATGTGCTCGGTGTTTGATGTGCGGTTCCAACATCAGAAAAAGGCCCCGCTGGCTGCATCCGTGTGGCAGGATTGCTGATCTACAGACCCCCTGTCAAGAACTCATCAGACCTCGCGTGTCTGTCGTACAGCGTAGCATGCCCCATGATGAGCCAGGTGGCATTAATCAACTGTCCTCCGGTGCTAAGCTTCTTGGCGTGGGACTCCGGGCCGCAGTGGTGGCTCGCGTAGCACATCATCTCCACCCACACGCTGGCGATCACCTCCAGCATCTCAGCGGCAGGCAAGCACCACCGGTTGCCGTGCAGCATCCCGGCGAGCCAGGCTCCGTCGGTATAGACCTGCCTGAAGTCGACATCATTAACAGCTTCCTCGCCCATGCCGAATCTGTACTTGTCCCTCGAATGAGCCGGAAGCTGCCACTCTGCAATCTTCCTGACGATCTCAGATCTAGGCAGGTTCTTGGTGCCTTCCTCGTTGAAGATGTGCCACACCAACCTATCATAAAACTTGACGTTCTCCTTGTACCGTCCGCTGTGAACGACTCCGGGCAGGAGGTACGGATGCACCAACATAAGGAACATCATGTGGTTTGAGAGCACCCGGATGATGTCCCAGACCTCCTCCTCGTCCTCGGAGGGGCACATGGCGAGGTAGAGATCGGTGGCGATGTGCCACACCGTGATGCTACGGTCCAGCTCGGTGTCGTCGGCGATCCGCTTGAGATCCTCATACATGGCTTTCTCCGTGAGGATGCACCTGCCCCGTGTTAGCCAATTTGTTGCACTAAGAGTCTTGTAATCTTTCATTCAGTTAGCGTTTGGAGTTAGTTAGAGGGAGATGCGATTGGTGACATGCCCGATTGTAATCTACCCGGAGTCTAGATGGTTGAACACGCCATGTCGTGTCCGGCGCATGAGGCGCGCGCGCCGCGGTGCAACGGCGTCGCGCACCGACTCGTCGTGGCGTGGGAGTCTGTAATGATCAAAGCCTATAAATAAAGAGTTCAGGGGTCGTGGAACGCTGCGAGATTGGCAGCAACATATCGTTGTTATCATCGTTTGCATTGTTTTGTTTCTTCCAGTTTTACATCTACTCGCCGGTCACCGTGGTCACCACGGCGCCGTTCGTCGTCGACGTTCTAGCAAGAACAAGGTGATCCTGCTCCAACAAGTGGTATCGGAGCCGAGGACGAGACGTTCGGAGGTGGTGAGAGTTGGTAGAAGAAGCTAGACAAGGTCGCGAGTCTCGTCGAAGAGAAGGAAGCCGGGAACGCCAGCACAGTCGCCATGGGTGATGTCGACAAGGACGCGATGGAGAAGGCATACAACCAGGCCGCCGGGAATCTATCCTGGCCGATGCTTACCAGGGCTAATTATCAGGTGTGGTCCTCTCACATCCAATGCAATCTAGAAGGCATGTATCTCTGGGAAGCCATTGAGAAGGGAGAGAAAGCCGAGAGACGCAAGGATCGGCTGGCGTTGGGTGCGATGCTTCGTGGAGTGCCAGCGGAGATGCACTCGTTACTGCTCAATAAGAAGACGGCCAAGGAAGCTTGGGAGGCCATCAAGACGATGCGTCTTGGGGCAGATCGGGTGAAGGAGGTCAACGCCCACAAGCTGTTGGCAGAATTTGAGTCGATCGCGTTCAAGTCAGAAGAAACGATCGAGGACTTTGCCATCAGAATAACCAAGCTCGTGACTGATCTTCGGGGACTCGGGGAAGAGAGCATCACGGATGAACGCATCGTGAAGAAATTTCTCCGGGTCGTGCCACCGAAGTATGGCCAGGTGGCAGTGAGCATTGAGATGTTTAAAGATCTCAAGAAGTTGTCAATTGAAGATCTGATCGGTCACCTGCGGGCGGCCGAGGAGCGCATGGAGCCGACGGTGGAGCAAGTCACGGAGAAGGCCGGGAAACTCCTCTTGACTGAAGAAGAATGGGCGGCTAAGAATAAGAGCCGCATGTTGTCCGGATCATCCACCTCGAAGAAGGGAGGAGGGGAAGACGGGCAACAATTCAAGAAGGAGAAGCACTGGAAACCACGCGGCAAGGATGCCGGTGGTGACTCTCGTGATGGTCGAGACAATGGACTCACGTCCATGGGTACACCGCGTCGCAAGGGCACATGTCGCCGGTGTGGCATATATGGCCACTTTGGCTTTGAGTGCAAGAAGAAGCAGAAGAAGCAAGAGAGGCAGGAAGTAGCTCACCATGCCAATGCAGACGGGGAGAATGGAGCACTGTTGGTTGAAAGGTCCTAGATGGCTAGAGGGGGGGTGAATAGCCTATAAAATTTTTCTACAAACTAAACTCAACAAACCGATTAGAATAAAACACGGCGTAAAGCGGTTTGCACTAGCTCTAGTGGTCTTGCAAGCCTTCTAGTGACAAGACTAAATATGCTATGATCTCTAAGTCACACAATGTCTATGTCTCTACTCTAACTAGTGAGCAAACCTAATAAGGTCCTTATGCTAGCAAGAACAACTACACAAAGCGAGGCTAGCTCTCTACTCAAAGTAAACTAGGAAGGTAAATACAAGAGTGAGAGCAATATACCAACAAGTAGAGGATGTCAACCAATCACCGGGAAGTAGATGAACTATCAATCACTCAAAGGTGATGATCCACACGAAGAGACAATGAACAAGTCGATTTGTTCACCCGGAGTTCGCTTGTACACCGACAAGTTACTCTCCGGTTGTGCCGACCAACACAAAGATGGTGTTTGAGCTAGGCGGTGCCCTTGCTAGCCTCAACACACCACTCAACGAGTGTGGTATCCAAAGCACGAGCAATGTATTCCTTGCACTTTGTCTTCCCGACGAGGAGTGCGTAATCCTCTCACAAATCAACCGGAGGTGGTCAATAAACAATCACCTCTTCTTGCCAACAACTCCACCAATCCACCAAGCCGGCTAGGAGCGGTGTCTCCAAGAGAAATAAGAAACCAACCGGCTCACAACGATCCCCAAGTGCCTCTAGATGCAAGAGCTCGATGCAATGCACTAGGATCAACTCTTCTCTCAAGAATGAAGCTCAAACCAAGAATGAGAGAGGAGGGAGGCTTGCTTGCTTGCTCAAAGGTGTTAGGAGTGATTCAAATGTCCAAGGGAAGAGAGCAAGGAGCAGCCATGGGGGTATATATAGGCCACACCACGAAATGTGGTGGAAAGGGTGAAAGCCACGCTTTCGCGGGCTCGACCGGGCCGACCGACCGGACTCATCAGTGAGTCCGGTCGGTGGGTCCGATCACAACCGACAAACCCAAACCGGCCAGCTGACCCCCTGCCTGAGTGCGTCCGGTCGCGGATCCGGTCCAGCTTCCGGTCGCGACCGGATGCTTCCGGTCGGTGCGTCCGGTCACCCGTCGACGCCCGAGCCAGGAAACATGCTCTCTGCCAGACGCACTGACCGGACCGTCCGGTCACTTTTGGCCAGCTTCCGGTTGGTGCGTCCGGTCACGCCAGAGCTGCGAATTTTCGTCGTTTCGTCGCCGTTCCTTCGCCTTTGCTCCAAACCAACTTCCGTCACTTGTTTCTTGTTGCCGACACGCCGAAGAACACCTCGACACCATGTGTTAGCATTTTCGAAACATTTTCACCAAGTGCGGAGTTAGCTCTTTAGGTTAGAATGCATGCATATGAATTTTGAATCTAAAGGCACATGAGGACCGATATGTACGATAAGTTTCCCCTCTTTATAGTACGGCTTATCGATCCTATAACCACCCACACCCTCTATGGTGTCTTGGGTGTGAAATCAAAAGTCATATGGATATACCTTTGCCTTGGGACCTTTGATCTCCGAAACTCCACCGAGTTGCATGCTTGATCAACTTTTGGATCATCTTGATCCATCCTCCATGATCACCACACACCAACTCCGGCACGACCAATCTCCAATCTAGTCAAACACTTAGCATCGAGAGATTAGTCCTTAGGTGTCACTAATTAGCCAAAACCAAACTAGAGATCTTCATTGGTGGCTCGTGTCTGTAATGTGGTTCGCACCACGGAGCAGGCAGGTGGCGTGTTTTCCAATCGACCGCGCGTTTTCCCGTCGAATCACGAAATACGGGGAGCTGGGTGCTCGACACCGGAGCCACAAACCATATGACGGGTTGTCGGGACTCGTTGGCTTCTCTTGACGAAACGGTGAAGGGGGTGGTGAGGTTTGGAGATGGATCGAAGGTGGATATCTGCGGGGTCGGTGCTGTGACAATCGCCGGCAAGAACCAAGTCCACCGAGTCCTTACCAAGGTATACTACATCCCCTCTCTCCGTTGCAATATAGTAAGCCTTGGTCAGTTGGAGGAAGCTGGCTGCAGGGTTGAGATTGATCATGGCGTGATGACTGTGTTTGAGCGATCTAATGGTGTTCTGAGTGTTCTGGTAAGAGCCGAGAGGAAGGATCGTCTCTACACGTTGAAGCTCAATGTTACTGTACCTGTCTGCCTATTGTCGAGGATGGATGAGGAGTCGTGGCTGTGGCATGCTCGCTATGGTCACCTGAATTTCAGATCACTGCGGGATCTAGGCGTGAAGAAGATGGTGGAGGGGATTCCACTGATTAATCGAG
This sequence comes from Hyparrhenia diplandra, assembly GCA_015847255.1. Taxonomy (NCBI): domain Eukaryota; kingdom Viridiplantae; phylum Streptophyta; class Magnoliopsida; order Poales; family Poaceae; genus Hyparrhenia; species Hyparrhenia diplandra. The sequence continues at coordinate 85,853 of JADLZK010013113.1, forward strand.
GAGAACAGGTATGCGATGGTTGTGCACTTGGCAAACACCACCGCACCCCGTTTCCACGTGCCTCGACATATCGTGCAGAGGCTGGGCTTGAGCCGGTACATGGAGATGCGGTGGCCCAATCACGCCGGCCCACACCGGTGGAAGACGATTACTTCGTTGATCGTCGATGACTTCAGTCGTTATATGTGGCTGGAGTTGTTAAGCTCGAAGGATCAGCCATTCGAGTGTTTCAAGAAAATCAAGATTGCAGCCGAGACTGAAAGTGGGCGACAGTTGAAGGCGTTCAGGACTGATAGAGGAGGGGAGTTCAATTCAGGAGTTTTTACAGTTTACTGCAATGAGCTTGGCATCAAGAGAAACACTATAGCACCGTTCACCCCACAACAGAACGGGGTAGTTGAGCGTCGTAATCAGTCGGTGGTCGAGATGGCTCGATGCCTACTGAAAAGTATGCAGGTGCCAGGCAGGTTTTGGGGAGAGGCAGTGTTAACTGCAGTATACTTGCTGAATCGTTCACCCACAAAGAGCTTGAATGGGAAAACTCCGTTTGAAGCATGGTTTGGCAAGAAGCCAGGTGTCCAGCATCTTCGGACGTTTGGGTGTGTGTGTTATGCCAAAAAGGTTGGTCCTGGAGTAACAAAGTTGTCTGACAGATCAGTTCCTGGTGTGTTCTTTGGTTATGAGCGAGGAACTAAAGCTTATCGGATTTATGATCCAGCGAGCAAGAAGATGATAATATCCAGGGACGTGATCTTTGATGAGAAGAAGAGCTGGAGTTGGGGGTGAAAGGAACGAAGCCGTGGCCGGCGTGGAAGAAAATATCATGCCCACGTTTACCTATCCCGATGACACCGATGACGAATCGTTTCTTGTTGGACGATCGGACAACGTAAGACACAACCGATTCGATCGGTTCAGCGACGGGTTTGGGGTGGGCTCTTACGTCCGGCAACTCCATCTCCAAGCGGTGGTGGTAGTACTTCATCCGCCACCCCGGTAGGCAATCAGATTCAATGGGCAACGCCACCTCCGTGGTGGATCGGCAGATTCGAAGGGGCACCACCGTTATAGACCATTGCCGTAATTGTTGGAATCAACTAGACCGGTGCGGTTAGAATATGGTGGTGTCCGTTTTAGTAGCTGCGAGAATAACCGAAAGCACGGTTGAGCGGGCTCTCTCTCGAAACTTGTTGGAGGAGAGCTGCGCAGGAGGAGATGCAAGCTATAGAAGCAAATAAGACTTGGGAAGTCGGCACTTTGCCAAGTAATCGAAGGCCATCGGCCCGAAATGGGTATTCAAAGTAAAGAAGGATCCGAAGGAAATATTGTGAAGCACAAAGCACGATTGGTGGCCAAGGGCTATGCACAAGTACAAGGGGTGTATTTTGAGGAAGTGTTTGCACCGGTGGCTAGAATAGAAACGGTGAGGGTGTTGTTGGCTTTGGCAGCTCAAGGTGGATGGGAGGTACACCATATGGACGTCAAGTCGCTTTTCTAAATGGAGATCTCTACGAAACCGTCTATGTGAAGCGACCTCAGGGTTTCATTGTTGGCACTTGGTGACGAGGTGTTAAAACTCGAGAAAAGCCTTGTATGGTTTTAAGGCGAGGCACCTAGGGCCCTGGAATGCTAAACTCGATCAAGAGTTGTTGGCTTTTCGGTTTTGTGAAAAGCGGTATGGATCATGCTCTCTATAGAAGGAATAGCAAACAATCCTTTCTCATTGTAGGGGTTTATGTGGGCGACTTGATCATCTCGGGGCCAAGCGGGAGTGACATTGAAGTGTTTAAAAGAGAGATGATGAACAGGGTTCAAGTATGAGTGACCTTGGTTTGCTTAGCTATTACCTTGGAATAGAGGTAAAGCGGGGAGGAAGAAGGGATCACCATCGGTCGAATTCCTATGCCAAGAAGATCTTGGAGACGTCGGGTATGGCGGGTTGCAATCCCCCGTGATACACCCATGGAACAAAACTCGAAACTTTACAAGAGCAAGGAACGAGAAGCTATGAAAGTGACCGACTATAGAAGCATAATTGGAAGTCTTCGGTACATTGTTAATACTAGACCGGACTTAGCTTTTGTAGTTGGAGTGGTCGAGTAGATATATGGAGGCTCCAAACAAATCTCATTGGATGTTTGTCAAGCGTATCCTAAGATACCCGAAAGGCACCATTGGTTATGGTTGCAAGTATGTCAAGGGAGCTGAACCGAAACCATTGCTGTTGGGTTTTGGTGATAGTGATTTCGCAGGAGATGTGGAAGACGAAAAAGCACTACGAGGGGGTGGTGTACTTCCTTGGAGGCAACATGGTGACACGGGCATCGCACAAGCTGCAGAATTGTGGCATTGTCTTCGTGCGGCGTAATATGTGGCAGCGGCAGCCGCTGGGCTGTCAAGGTGTATGGTTAAGCCGACTCATCATCGACATGTTGGGAGTGAAAGAGGCACCGGTGAAGCTGTTGATGGACAATATGTCCGCTATTGCGCTGAGCAAGAATCCCGTGTATCATGATAGAAGCAAACATATAGACACGAGGTATCATTTTCTTCGACGGTGCATCGAGGAAGGAAAGGTGGAGGTAGATCATGTGGGGGCGGGCTGGAGCAACCGGGCGGATATCTTCACAAAGTCGCTCGGTCGGGTTAGGTTCATAGAACTTAGAAGTGCTCTTGGTGTCGTTAACGTGCAACAAGATTAGGGGGTGATTTGTTAGCCAATTTGTTGCACTAAGAGTCTTGTAATCTTTCATTCGAGTTAGCGTTTGGAGTTAGTTAGAGGGAGATACGATTGGTGACATGCCCGATTGTAATCTACCCGAGTCTAGATGGTTGAACACGCCATGTCGCGGTGTCGGGCGCATGAGGCGCGCGCCCGCGGTGTAACGGCGTCGCGCACCGACTCGCCGCGGGCGTGGGAGTCTGTAATGATCAAAGCCTATAAATAAAGAGTTCAGGGGTCGTGGAACGCTGCGAGATTGGCAGCAACATATCGTTGTTATCATCGTTTGCATTGTTTTGTTTCTTCCAGTTTTACATCTACTCGCCGGTCACCGTGGTCACCACGGCGCCGTTCGTCGTCGACGTTCTAGCAAGAACAAGGTGATCCTGCTCCAACACCCCGTGCGTTCCTCAGCTCGTCTATCTTCCTCTTCCGTATCTCTCGCAGCAGAAGATCCTTGATGCCGTCGGAGACGCGGGCGGTGCTCGAGTAATGCAGCTTCTGCCACCGGTCCCCAAGTCCGATCATCTTGGCGATCTTGCCTCTGAGGTGGTCGTGCTTGTTGGTGCCGATGCAGGCGTCCAGCAGGTTGTACTGCCCAAGGGATTCCAGGCAAACACTCCGACTTGCTCCAGCCTTGAGCATCCGGCGGAGGCGCATCACCACGCTGCAGAGCCTGTGCCATCCCCAAGCATTACGCCCAGGACGACCCCGCCGCACCGAGCAACGAAGTGAGCTCCGATGCCATGGCTCCGCCCAGCAAGACGTAGGTCACGGCGACATCAGCTCTGCCGTAGTAGCCGTCCTTGCTGCTGAGCTGGAACAGCACGAACGCCGTGGCCGCCGAGAGCGGCGCCGGCGAGACGATCCTGATGCAGAGGCCGTGCCAGGTGTGGATGACTGCCGCCTTGGTGTATAGTATGTCGTACAGGAGGGAGAGCTCCATTGCGGCCAGCTCGAACAGGTACTTGCCGCCGTTCAGCTGGATGCCTTGCCGCACGGCTTTGAACTCAGACGACTGCATCACCAGCCTATCAGCCAGGAGGCACTTGCAGAAATTGAGCATGTAGTGGGCTCCCAACAGGACCTCCTCCGAGTCCAGCCTCTCCCCTGGCCCTCCCTCCCTCCCATGATGGGTGTCCGACTCCGACCCGTCGAGAGAGCTAGCGCTGCTCTCCGAATCCAGCATCTCCCCTCCCGCCCTCCCATGGTAACGGCCACGACGGTGGGTGTCTGACTCCTCCTCCGACGACGACTCGCTGCCGCCTTCGACAGAGCTTGCGATGCTGTCGATGCCGCCACACTTGAGTGCCTATGTCCTCTCACCGTACTTGAGGCAGCTCGTGACGAACATCAGTGCAGCGGCAGCGAGCAGCGTCCCAGCTGGGGTCCTGCCGGCCACGACGAACAGATACACGACATAGGCCGCGCCGAGCACCTGTGCCGCGAGGGTGAGCAGGTGGCGCAGCCAGAGCTGGTTGTCCTGGTAGGCGTACGCGGTGATGGTGTCCGGTCCACCAAGGTGAAGCAAGAGGAAGGGAGCCCAGAATGGCACCATGCTCTGTTGGTGATGCTCTGATCTTGTCATTCTGATGGACATGTGGCCAAGTGCGTAGATAGCGGTGTAGTCGGCCATCAGGTATGCCAGCCAGAGGAGGATTGTCAGCAGAGCTGAGCCTTCACGACGCCGGATCCCGGCACACAAGAGGAGGATGACTTGTAGGGCGAAGCTCAGGATTACCAGAATCTGGATGTTCCATTGGTCCCAAAACGATGGTAGCCCTCCACCCATTGCTCTTGCTCCCACTGAAGAAATTGGATACACTACATTACATCATATAAGTACCATTAACAGCAGGAGGGAAATTTTTGGACAAGTCTGCTATGCTATGTGCCACTGGAAATGTGGTCAGCCAGTAAATAATGCAAATGCCATAAAAATAAACCTATAAAGGGCCCTTTGCCCAAGAAATTACTGATGTTTATATTTGCAAGTTTCTCTTGGAGTTTGTGGACTACTCGCAACAAAATGGCGATTGAACACAAATTTCCTAATGCTCTGGTTGACGTCATGTACACTGCTATGTCATATATATGCAGAAATGGCGGTGGCTGCTGAAGGACAAGGACAAGGAGCGAATTGAAGATTTCCTGGAGGCGATCAAGAACTGGCTCAAGAATTTCATCCCGTTGTCGGGTGGCACTGTAATTGTAGCTGGTAACCCCAGCCAAATGTTTCTGTTCTTTGCTTTATAAAAGCTGAGGTATCTCTTTCAAAAAAAATAATAAAAATAAACCTATAGTTTAAAAAGGACCAACAACCAACATGAGTGCCATCGAGTCCATTAAAGGACAAAATGAAGCTCTGTTGTTTAACCGTTGGCCGGGCAGTCTGTGGACGAATCTCTTGTACTACAATTTTTTTTAGATAATGGATTAAAAAAATCCGGCCTCTACAAATCTCTTGTACTACATAGAAGTATGTTTTTACTTGCTTCCTTCTCTACTCTAATATGTTCCTAAAGAAAAGGACAGTATGATTTGGGTTTCTTTTCAAGAAATCAAAACCTTCTCTACTAAAGAGGATTGCGATTTTTCTTCAGGTATCGCTATATTTTATTTCTATTTCAAGGAAGAGTCGATTTTGTGAATCTAGAGATAAAATAACTAAACAAGAATCACAAAACCTCGGAAACTCCTTAGAAGATGTAGATATTTATAGCACCAGGCAGCTACAGTGGAAGAGAGCTAGTAGCGTAGCTGCGTAGGAAGAGAAGAATGGAAGGACTGGTAAGAAGACGCGGACTGGACCCTCACCTCGACGTCGGGGCAGCGGCGGCCGGCCTGGATTGGCGGCGGCGAGATGCGGATCCGGCAGATCCTCGGGGGTTGGAGAGGGGTGGACAGCGGACAGTGTCGGAATGAGCAGCAGATCAGGTTTCACCGTTTCAGGTACATGCAGCTCGAATCAGTGCTTCATCGAAGCCGGTTGGGCTGGCTTTTCTCATGGGCTTTGACACTTTATGGGTACCTTAGGCCGCAGCGCAGTAAGCATCAAGACAAAACAAGGCCTTCTCGCAGGTTTTATTTCAGAAAAAATTACAAAAATCACTTTGCATTAAGGGGCAAGCCATTTTGTTACAGTCAACCCCTGCAAGTAGGGTGGCATATTTATTTTGCCCCATACGCATGCTTAGGCCGTTGACATAGTGATGTGACGTCCACATAGCGTGTTCCTGTAGAATCGGCTCGACTTGTGAGTACCTATGGCTCAGCTCGGGACCAGATCTCACACCGTTGGCACCACTCAAGCTCTCGTACAAGGGTCCGACGCCACAACTGGATGTCTGGATGACAGCGGTGGCCTAAGTAATGCACTTGGTGGCAACGAAGATGATGGACACGGGTCCGTTTGGTTGGGCTTTTGGGGTTGTTTTTGCTTCCCAAAAGCCCAAAGCCGAACCAAACAGAGTAGCTTTTGGAAGCTGTTAGCCTAGAGGCTGCGTTCACCTGCTTTTGGAGCTGCAGCACCCGATGCCACCGGCCCCCGACCCAAGCTCCGCCCCTGAACTCCGACCCGATGCCGCTGCCGGTGTGAGGTCCTCACTTGCAAATCCGAATTAAACCGGAAAATACGGTTATCCGACTTGAAGTTATGGCCGCGGAAAAATTCGCACTTCAAATTTCGCATCCGAATCTCATCTCGAGTAGCCGATTGAAGATTTGTACGTGAAATTCATGCATACAAATATCTTTCGCATCCTAACTTCAATTTCGGATCACAAGAATTTCCAACCAAATTCACAATGAAAAACCCCGGTATGCGAATATAGCGATTCCCCAGGAATGCAACCGCTACTCACATACCGCAACAACACGGCATCATCATAGCAAGATCACATCACATGCATAAGCAACCATGACGTTTACAAGTTTGCAATTAAGCTTACAAGAATGAATTACATTGAAGATCAAATAGAACATCAAGTTTTATTCCAAAATCTTGAGATCGCAGTGGATGTCATCGTGGGAACCCAACAAACAAGCTACACTAGGATGAGCACTACCTTGACACCTGCAAAAAACAACTTAAGAAAACACGCTGAGTATAACGAGTACTCAGCAAGGCTTACCCAATATACACAAGGAAATGCATGAAGGCATTGTACAAGGATGAGGCATTAGGTTCACTAGTTCAATGGCATAAAATCATTTTTGCTCAAGTGAATCTAAAAGCATAACTCAAAGTTACTTTAGCTCCTATGGATTACTTATTTACCATATACCCAAAGCAGCCATTAAGATGTGCTTAACATAAACATAAATGTAAGTTCCAACAACCTTTCATGTGAGCAAAATGTTAACCATGCACTTCACCAAGTGCTTAAACAAGTATGGAATCGCACGATCGACTACGAGAACCAAAACTCGAGCTAGTCATTTAAGCGATGGCTCGGCTATTGCAACAGATTTACACTCCCGGGAGCTAGCCTAGAAATTTGCTGGAGTCAGTGTGAGGGCATGGGTGATGGGTCCGCGTCTGTGTTCCACTCCTCTGGTTTTCCGTGTGTGAAGGCGGCTACTCCTTGAACGAGTGAAAGGTGCAGGTCTCAACCGCTTAATGCTCTGAAGAAAACGCGTCTGGTTCAGGTTCACGGGGGAAACCAAGGATGACACCAGTTTACTTGTATCTGCCCTACCACGTTCTAACTTCGTTCTCGTTGCTCCTCAGCAGTCAGCTTATATTTATTATATATAACAAATAAAATAAATAACTCCTACAGGGATGATGAATGTCGGTCCTCTCTTGTCGCAAATCCCCAGTCTCTTCTGCAAGGCATGGATGTCTGCTTCCTCGGTTAAAATAAGCAACCAAATCCGGATAAGCTTTCCTCCGGTTCCAAGACCCTAGTCTGACGCAAGAGTCCAGTTTTACAGGGTGTCCCTGTCTGTCCCTGTCCATGTCCGTGCGCCCGTGTCCGTGTCGCCAATCTGGCTCCACACTCAAGATGGAGATGAGAAAACACACAAGCATGAATCGTGTTCGAAAGCACACAGATTTGAAAAGAAACGAGCTACTACTCAAACTTGAAGTTGTACATCCGGTGTTGCAGAAACAAATCAAAGAATATAATGAACATGCATACGTGCTAGTACATTTACATCGCCATCGCCCATGGCAAAACCATACATTATTCGCCATACGCCCAAATCAGACCAGACCACCGATCTCTCTGGTTTCCACCACGGCGAGGCCGAACGACCGGCGAGGGATCATCGTGCACCGTGGCTTCACTTTCGTTCATCCATCCATCGCATCCACCACCACCGAGCTCCATCACCGGAGCTTGCACTCGGCAGGAACGCCCTGCGGGAACCTCTTGGCGTCAGTGCAGTAGTTATAGATCATGAACTTCCTCTGCACCCAGCGCATCCTCCGATAGCTCATATCACTGAGCTGCTGGTTCCACCAACTCCCACCACCACCACCGCCACGGCGTCCTCCAACCGCGGCGGCGGCCTCCATGGTACCGACGGGGCACTGCTGCTTTCCATCCGCCCAAACGCACGCATCAGCACTGAACCCCCTGAACGACGCGACGAACGGGGCCTTGGACCAGTCCGCCTTGACGCGGCCACCCTGAGTGGCCCAGTCGTCGGCGTTCCAGAGACTCGCGTAGAGCCTCATCGGCTGCGTCTTGGGGAACGCCACCCCACGCGCCTCGTGGTTCTTGAAGTCGCGGATCGGCGTTCCGTCGACGGCGAAGATGACGTGCTGCGGGTTCCACACCACGGAGTAGGTGTGGAAGTCTTTGGTCGGGTCGAACCAGAGACGGAACTGCTGCTCACGCTGCCCTTGGCCCTGCGTGAACACGTTGGTGTGTAACGTGTATGGCTCGCCGGTGACGTTGCCGAGGAACTCGAAGTCGATCTCGTCGTGGGTGGCGCCTTGCGAGGAGAGGTAGAAGGTGGTGACGGTGCCGGCGGAGTTCCCCGGGACGAGCTTGATCTGCATGTCGATCTTGCCGAAGAGGTACTCGTTCTTGGATTGGAAACCGGAGCCGGAGGTCTTGTCTAGGGTCAGGTCGAGACCGCGCCCGCCGTCCACCACCTTGCCTCGACCTTGGCCCCAGGTCATCTCCGTGTCCTGGTAGAAGTTGCCGCCGTGTGCCATCGACGCTAGGCACGCCACCGCCATGAAGGTGGCTAGTGTGGCTGCTGGCCTCATCTTCTTCTTCGACTCAGCTCTAGCGGCGAGTGATAGTGGTGGTGTGTGACAGTGGAGTGTGTGGCGAAGGAAGGAACTTGATCGAAGTTGAAAGGGATGCTTGGATTGGTGTGTGAGTGAATTGGGATGGCAATGGCAATGGAGTGGGGTGGTATTTATACGGGAGCGCGCCGGAGGTCGGTTGCTTAGCCGTGGCATGGCAGGAGCCAGCTAGAGCTAGGCAGGCAGCCGCGGGCACGGCACGGACAGCAGGTGGTGAAGCAACGGGCGAGTGCCGGCGTGCTGGGCTGGCAGGATGGCGCGTCTCTCCGCGGAGTAAATGTGGGTAGATTTGGGGCATGACACGGCTGGCCGCACCCTGGATCCAGTGCCTGCCCGCGTACGTCCATGCCGGTGGGGGGCCGCTCGGGCGCGGGCGCCTTTACTTGCCCACGCGCCCCACCCTGCCGGCCGGCGGCATCCGCGAAAGGGCCTGGTAGCGAGAGCTTTTTGCGCTGCTTTCCTCTGCGTGGTCGCGCCGGTCGCGCACAGTGGCGCTAGCTGCTAGTGCTACGGGGGCTGCGTTGGTTGCTTTACAGTGAGGCGCCGGCTGGAGGTGGGCAGGGGCAGTGGGGTGCCCGGCACAGCCGCACAGGCTGCTGCTTGCCCCGCTCGTGCTGCCAGTGCCAACCCGCGGCGAGATCCGGCCGTGGCATGTGCCAAGGACGTGCGCCCAGGTCTGGGATTCGCGGAAGGTTCGTCCGGTTGCCGGCTCGGCTCTGCTCGGCCGGCCGCTTGCCCAGACCCCAGATGCCCTTGCCTTGCCCTTGCCCCTGTGGGAGAAGGAACGCGGCGGCTGGCCACCACTTTGCCGGTGCCGGCCGGCGTTCCCGTCCATGGCACAGTCGACTGGTACGTACTCCGTACGTGCATACTGCATGCCGCCGGCGCAGAGGTGTCCACGGTAAACGGCTAAACGCATGCTGTGCCGCCGGCGTCTGGTGGCTACTTCATTGGTAGTAGGTTTGGCCGTTTGGGACGAAAGTGGTTCGATCCGCCATTACGCAGAGCAGTAGAATGGATACGGATACGGTCTGGTCGAGCTGCAGCGGATACTGTTACTGGTTTCTCCCTCCGACATGCTGTCGTTAGGTACACCTATACAGGTGTGCTGTTTTTTTGGACCGTTTACAAACACCAACACGACCGCTTTTGGATATGTCGAGATCGAGGCTTGTGTATGGCTCCTGAATTTAAATATGTTACGACTTATTCACAAGGAAATTTGAGCAACAAAGGATGCTTGTTACTGTGTTTATCCTTACTTATTATTTGCGTGGCTTAAAGCGTTTTATCTCATAGTGTGCTTTGTGTGACTTGAGAAATCTATCTATACAACTTGCTCCCCTGCTTACTCTCGGCCCTCCTACTGGTGCTTCTTCGGTCTCAAAACTCTATCTCACTCCATTATATCGGATTATATATAGTTAAACAGATAGATTTGGTACTTGTTCGTGCTTTGCTGACAATTGTACAAGACAAACTAAAATTTCGGATGAAATAATGTAAATACAGTATATAATATTCAACCAGGCTAAGTATATATAAAAAAATTGAATCATTGTTGTACCTAGCCTGTTCATGATCAATTATGACCTCAGCCGTGGTTTAGTACAAAATCGTCAGTCAACAAATAGGCATGACATGCAAACGTGCACGCCAGCCGGTGGCATATTAAAAAGGCAGAGGAAATCATGAAGACTAGATGCAAACGTGCACGTAAAGGCTAATGCGAGCATATATAAACATATCAATTAGTATATGTGTAGAATGAGAACAAAATTTTGATGGCATGTTGTGGTTAGGGTACTCTATTAAGTATATATTAGAATCGAGAAATTGTGAGCATCAGCTGGAACTGCAATGATCGATTTCCTAGATCTTTAAAGCCCGTGATGAAGTATAAGTAGAGAATATCTAGAATGTTCATCGATTGTGCTGTGCGCGTGAGGAGTGCCAATAACACCAACGGTGGAATAGAGTATCCTTCTCCCCTTCAAATCAAATCCTATAATACAAAGGCATCTTGAATTGCTAAAATAGGAGTAACAAACAAATGTAGCCGTGCTAGTTTCGTAATAAGGACTTAACGAGTGATGACGTGGAACCATGGGCGCACCATTGTGCTGTGCTGCATGCTGCCACGTCCAATACGATAGAACTACTCCAATCAAACACCAATCGGCATTATTGGCATCGATCATCTATCATCACGGGCCAGGGCAAGGGCATGTACGTCGGCATCGAAGGAGCAACGGGACATGACATGGCGCGGCAGCAGGTGCCAGCTGGGCTCATCATACTCGATCGGTGCATACATGTACTACGCACTGTTGCCGGCCTGCCTACCACCAGTACGTACTACAAACCTCCCTCCAAAGCTCCAATCTACTGCAACGGTTGTACCACAGCAAGCAACATTTAAGCTGCGCGCCCATGCTGCTGCGGAAACCGGATCGTACGTATGCTTGCACATCACAGCTGGCTGGCGCCTGCATGTCGGGCCCGGCCTTGTCCAGGCGCACTGGTGCCAGCTATACCGGCATCCGGCTACAAGACCGCCGCGCCGCGCATGCAGTTGCAGGCAAGCAACCCGGCCGGGACCGCTAGCTGCCCATACGGCGCCAGGCATCGAGGCCATGCGTGCCGCGTGCCGTGCGCGGTGACCACGCAGCGCGCGGGCGGCCACGTCCAATCCGCGCGCGCCCGACGCGTCCGTCCCGTCCTACGGGAGCAGCTTCGTCCGTGCGGCCAGCGGCATTGCAAGTTTGGAACGGTTACCTGCCTCTGCCTGCTGTGCTGTGCAGGGGGGAGAAACCCGTTCTGGGCGCGCGTCCGGCCGACGCTCCGATGCACGGGAATCGCCGTGTTCATTCATCTGCGGCTTGCTATTTGTTGCCGCTTCACGCAGGCTAGTCTAGGACTATGCCCCCGGCCCCGGGCGTACTCGAGTGCTCTTTGTTCTCCATGTGGCCGATGGCAAATGCTGGCTACGACCTAGGAGTACACTACACCGCGTCCTTGACCCACCTTCGCAACGTTCGCCGTCCTGATCGGAGACATTGCCGTGTCATCCGTGGCCGTGCGACACAGCTAAGCCATTATCCGTGGAGCCAGAATGCTTCCCAGGCCTACCCTACACGAATCTGCGAAAAAAATATCTCGTTTGGGCAAGATGTTTACAGCTCTGATTAGCCGTGAGATTGCCTACTAACGGCTGTTTGTTTGCCCCAACTTACATATCGAGTTTATAGGCATCATATCAGGACAAAAAGGCTGGAGAATAAAATGATCAAGAGCAGCCTATAGATGTGGCAGTATCAGGGAGTACACTGTCGCAAAAAAAATATCAGTGAGTACACGGCTAAATACTGTAAGATGGACTTTGACGATCCCGAGCAAGAGAGTTTCGGGGAACTATTTTTGTGCTACTTTAGGCCGTGCTATGCTACGATTTGAAGTACATAATCCACTTAACTGTGCTGGACAACCAAAATACGAGGCACCGTATCTTACTATTACTAATTGGAGGCTCCAACAAAGCCTCCACGTTAACTCTTACCAGATGCGCTAAGAAAAAAAGATAAATGCTAGAAATTCTCACGTTAATCAGAAGTATCCAGCCCTCCAAACAAAAGTCAATAGTCACTCATAACCATTAGATCAATTTAAAAATTACCCACATCTGCCATTATCTATACCTACTAATAAAGAGAGAAAATTTCTTTACCATAAAATTTCCGTCTGCCCTCTTTCTCCGCGTATTCACTTCGGCCTCTGTCTCTTCGTATTCACGGTAAACTGACGTGGTAAGAGAGATTAAGAGCGGGGCAAGAATAGATAAAGACGGGGTTCCAGATGTAAACATACTTGAGACAAAGAAAAGGTGGAAGGACCTTGATGATTTTTCAAATAGATTAGGGTCCTGATGAAAGATGCCTATTCAGGTCGGTCTCGCATATTCATGTTGAAAGTGACGTGCTAAGGGCATGTACAACCCATGACGGTGGGTCGCCTGTAAACCTCAAATTTAAAGATATATAGACAGATACAAAGACAACTCATACATACAGTTTACTGACAGATAATCCGTCTGTAACGGTTTAATGCTTTGCATTTAGTTTAAGATCAAGTACGAATATTTTTTGTGTATACTCTTGTGTGGTTAGTAGAATATTATCTGACATGAATAGAAAATACATGATCACAATTTTAGAAACCATAAATATTATATTAGATATAGCAGCAAATGCACGGAAGGGAAATGAGGTTTTCTCAATCGAATAATTATTTTTAACTCGGAAGCTACGTGGCATTTTCATGTCCACGCATGGAAGGAAGAAAAATATCAGGCTAATCTCGACCGTCTAGCGCATGGAAGGCAGGAAAATATCAGGCTTTCTCCACCGTCTAGCTACTCACGAGAGGGGCGACGCAAGGTTGGTGGGGGAGATCCCCGTCGGGGAACAAGCATGCGGACGAGCGGGCTCCTCCGTCTGGGAGCGGCGGCGTGGGATATGCGGCCCCTCCCCTGCCGGCGGAGTGCAGGTCGATTTGGCTGCCTCCGCCCTCTGCTTCCACCGGTGGAGCACCCGATGGAGGAGCGGCCGGCCTCTCATCCCCACGCCGGCGGCCACCTCGCCGCAGAGGAGCAGGTACAGCGCGAGCTCCTCCCTCCCGCTTGGGATCCCAATCTTCATCGCCGGTGGTGCATCTATGTCGTCCTCACCGCTCTGCCCTCTCCCGCTGCTGCTGTGGATTTGGCGCGAAGAACAGGCAGCCGGTGGAGGACTTCTAGCAAGAGCGCGCCGGATCCGACATCCCGTCGTCTGGGGAAGACGGAGCCGTACAACGCGAGCTCGGCCGTCGGCTCCGCGTTGGAGAACGGGACAGAGTCGTCCTTTCGTGAGGCGACGAGAGCCTCGTCTGCAGGACGAGACAGGGGGCATTTGCAAAATCACCATCATACAGACGGGCTCAAGCGCCGCGTTGTACATGCCCTAAGTACACCGACTCCTTATCCATAGAAATCACAGATTAAATTATATATTTTATGTGTCCTTGAATAAAGTCACAGAACTCAATATCTAAACCTGTCTACACACAGATAGTATGGAAATTAAATAAAGTTATAATATTCATGAGTAAATATATCTATCCGTTGTAAAGTAGAAGGAAAAATTTATTAAATTAGATTTTATACTTTCATACATATTGAATAGATATTGTCATATTATCTTAATATTAACTTATAGATAAAAATAGTGGTTATCAAAAAATAAATTATAGATTTTAAATTTTATAAAAATGGTAAAATATAAATAATGCAACACTCGATTTTTACACCTGCCGCAACGCATACGGGCATATTTGCTAGTTAATTAAAAAAGACTAAAATCTATTTTTCCAAGTAGAAAAACTAACATTGAGAAAATCCATCTAACAACGGTGGTATACACCCCGGTTAAATCTATATCTATCTATCTATTCTATACTATAAAAGAGCAAAAAATTAGGGGCCACGTGTCACGATATGATACGTCCGATTCATCTAGATTTCGTATTCAACGGTTCTTAAGTAGGGACCGACCTTAGGTTCTGGCGTGTTTAGCTTCAATTCACTTATCCGATCTATGCTTTGGCGTCAACAACAAACGCGGCTCCCAAACATAGTAGCGAAGCATCCTCGTCTGACGCGACACCGGGCCCGCCCCACGCGATCGACTCCTTTGTGCCTCCTCGCGACTCTCAGTGGAATGTCGTATTCTTGCGAGCGAGACGCCGCGGTACATTTGCGCCCGCTGCACGACGCCGGCCGCCCTCCTCCTAGCACCAACCGCCACGCCGCTCTCCCCACCGGAACTCCTTCGCCGCGCCACACGTCCACCCTCGCGACAACCGTTGTGCGCCTTCTACACGACAACACGGCCGTCTTTGCCCCGAGGACGGGACGACGGCACCGCTCTGGTGCACAGTGTACTCCCAAGTTATTAGGACCGGATGGGAGATCGTGCGGTGAGGCCTTGATTCGATGGTTCTTTGGTCCAACCGTTAAGAACCGGTTGGACCGAAGGTTTGATTGTTTTGGACCGGATGAATTGAACCACCCACAAATACTTCAAACCGGTCTAATATAATGATGTATAGTAAATATTTTTCTGAGAAAAATATATAATAAATAATTAGCAACATATATTTGATCACATATAAAATAAGATGATAAAACACAATTATATAACTTGCTTGCCACTGATCTACACAGGTATATATGTGCTCTGAAGTTGTTTTACTAGATTTATAAATAAATATGGAGCACTCGATTCAAAATATAAATAAATATGGAGCACCTATAAATTGGTGCAAAAATGGCTAGAATAGTAATTCAAATATTCATGGTTCAAAAGCATTCTTGAATGTTAAAATAGAGTACAACATTGTGAAAAATTTGTTGAGTTAATTAAAATGGTATCTGTTTGTCCAATTTAGTGCCCATACGAAATAGTTATAAAATTCTAAAAATAAAAAACAAAGCCATGGAAAAAGTCAACACTCGCATACACATGTTCAAGGCTCACACGGATTCACGCAGCGTCAAGACAGCGGCCTGGCCCACTCACGGGTGGTGCAGCATGCTAACATGTGGCCATGCGCTTATATGAGCATGGTGCCGTGCAGGCCCGCACGCCGCACGCGTCGTGCCGTGCCGTGCCGGCACGCCACCGTGCCGCCGTCGTCGCTGTGCCATGCCATGGCCGTGCTCGCCTGAGGGAGCGGCCCGTGCGCGCACGCCGCGGCCGATTTTCCGTGCCGTGCTCGTCGTGGCCGCTGTCGTGCCTCGCCATGCCCGTGTCGCGCGCCCGCCGTCTCGCGTCGGGAAGCGGCCACCGTCATCGGCGCGCGCCGAGGTGGGGGGCGTGCGATCGCGCGGTGGCGCACCTCCATGCGCGGGACGACGCCGCCGCCGGCCAAGATAGCGCCTCAGGCCCCGCGTAAGGACGGCGAGAGATGGGGAAGGAGGCGTGGAGGGGTCCGCCGTGTTTCGGCATTGCGTGGAGGGGGCGGCACCGCTGCGTGTGGTGGCGGAGGGAGGAGATAAGCGCGGGCGACGGAGCGAGGAGGAGGATGGCCGCGCGACCGGGGGAGGCGGCGCGCCGGGACTTCGGGCAAAGCCGCGTGTGGGTGCGCCGATAGGGTTAGGGGCGGTTGGAATGCTAGAAGTTGACTAGGAGGTGGCATGTTGGGCTGCTTCCTTTCTTCGGGCTTTTTAATCACCGTGCTGCATCGGGCCATTTCGTTTATCGGGCCGCGGCCCGCGCGTGCCTCTCGTCTTTGGGGTGGAGGCCCTGCACCGGCACGCCCCAATCGGTCGGGCCGGGCACGGCGGGCCGGGCCGGGCCCGCTCAGCCGGTCCAAAACACGGGCCGGGGCCGACGGGCTCGGCCGCATGCCCATATATGCTACGAGCTGCGCAGGCCACCAATCACAGACAACCGAACACGCACGCTTTCAAAAATCCTGCATGCCCCAGCAAAACCCGCCCGACCCAATGTAAAACCGGCTAGTTCAGCGGTTCATCAAAAACCGGGTGGTTTGACCGGTTTTGTCCGGTTCGATTGCTTACAAGTCTTCTAAGGTGAACCGGACCGACCAAGGCTCTGGTTCGGTCTTTTACCGGTCGAACCGTCGGTCCGGTCCGGTCCAAATAATAGGGCTGTACTCTCATCGAATCGAAGGCTGTGTTGATTACTTTTATAGCCTGGCTAGTGGGACTTGTATCTCAAGCAATCTCTCTAAAGGTTTCCTTATAGATTGGAATACCTTTTACAAGCATATCCTATTTATTTATTTCCTAATAAGGGTCTCCCTTATAGATGAGATATCCCCTTGCACACCAAAAACGCTTAAAGATAATCCTAGATAATTTCCTCCTTTATTCCCGAATTAATTGCCGAAGAATCGCGGAAGGGGGAGGAGGCGGCGGGCCTTGTGCCTTGAAGTGGGGGGCGCCCCCGTGCTCCGTGGGCCTGGCGGGCCTGTCCTTACGGGCCCTATTTCTGGGTCATAACATATGTCCAACGATAATTAATATAACATCTTTTGCCATGTTGGTGCATTAACCTAGTTGCCTCCATCTTTAAGACATGCTTTGTTTATGATGCTTTGTCATCTTTGTTTGAGTAAATCTTTATAGTGCTTTCAGGCCTCTGTTGTTTGCTATAGTATGTGTGGGTTTAGATGTACTGCAATTGGGTACTTCTAAAGGCTTTTAAATTAAGCATGGTGCTTAGGTTAAATAGTCTTCCTTAATCTGATTAGACATGGAGTCTAGTTTGGTTATTGAACTAATAATTGCTTGTGTAGACAATGATACATTTTGTTGGACTAACCCCTCGCAGATGAACTCACACTAAGGTGAAGCAAGAGATCTAAACTTGCATAAGGAAGACACATTCAAGGATAGTAGAGCTCTATGAGACAAAAGGAAGGAGAAACAGAAGGAGAAGGTTCGCCACAAGATGTTACAGTGCTATCATACTCTAATAATAAAGGTAACATCTTGAGGTAAGCTTTTCATTGTCGAATAAAGTTTTTCCTTAACCTTTGCATGCTCTTAAAAACCTAGCTTGATCTAGCTTCATTAACTCGACCTGTTTAGTTGTTCCTAGTATCACCCTCTTAATATTAAATGTCCTAAACCCTACAAGTTAAAATATTGCACATCCTAAGTTAAGCCTCTTGATCTTTCTTGTTAAAATACTTTAATTGCTACATTCAATGTTTACCTTTCTATCCTATCACCCATGTCTTGCTTAAGTAGAGTATATAAAGCTTTAATCATATCTTGCTCTATGTGGCTAAGGTTAGAAAAGAATGAACAAAGTTTTGGTTCTATTGGTGTTTTTCCACCAACAGAGCCCTTGCACTTGATCTCTACTTTGCCTTTGTAAACATGACACACTTCAAGCGAAGCTTGGGGAGATAATCCCTTAAGCCCTACAAGTACAAAGTCCTAGATCTATACAAGATGTTGCCAGCTCATACTACCAAAGCTTCATTTTGAGATCTTTGGACAATCAATGAACATGGATGATACACTTAAGAAGTAAATAAGGTAAGGAGTCTTGATTCAGTGGACTTAAAACACTAATCTTCCCAGGAAGGCAAGTTGGCATTTATTGCATATTTATTTTCCTTGCATAGATAATGTTTTTAGCATATTTACTTTATTGCATACATATGTTTCATACATGTCTTCTTAAAGCCCCATGCAATTAATTCTATGGCATAACACCCACAGGACTATTTGTTGTGGAGGCGTAAAGATAAAGTTTGCATTTGTTCTTATTTTCCTGCATGCATGCTAGATATGAAAATACAAAAATATTAGCTTTTGCTTAAATCCCTGTTAAACATTAATCTTTAATTCTCATTAAGAAACTCAAGATAATTAAAACTTACATATCCAATTGATTATGGCTTATCATTAATTAGACCAAAAAGCTTGTTGAACAACATCCATGATTTTTTTGTATATATTTATTTTTATAAGCTTATCAAGCATGAAAATACATTTTTACCAAACAACTCAAGAATGACACTTAGAATTCAATTAAAGTTATATTAACATTTATGACAATAGATTTTGTAAGTGGATCTTTGAAACAACTTTTTATGACATTGTCAAAACTAAGAGAGTAGCCGATGATCTAGAATATTATTATAACAAAGTAAATAAAGAAAATTTTGAATAAATTATACAGTAAGCATTAAATTCAAATTATTAATATAAATTATATTGCAACAACTAGATTATAAGCTAAAGGTTAAATTATTGATTTTAGGATATCACATATAAATTGATGATATAAGAGTTTATACACTTAAGGTTTATTTATGTTTCAACTTAATACATATGGTACAAATAAAAAATATGGATCCTAAAATTCTTGCAAAAGTTTGACATATTTTGTCGTCAAATCAAACAAAGTAGACTATAATCACCATTGTAAATAATGTTTGTTGTAACTGAGAAGTTAATAAGCTTAAAATTTAGGGAAAAATCAAAATTGTGGTACCAAGTCACCAAAATAAATTGACTACACTACCTTGCCTAAAAAAATATTGATAGTAGAAAACTATCTTAGTTTATGTAAACGTGTCAATTAATTGTATGCGTAGAGGTGCTATGCTAAGGTATGGATATGGATGAAAAAGTATTAATCAATATTTGATAGATTATCATAAATGGATAAAGACTATGAGTACTTATTATAGCTTTTATTTTTGAAATTAGTAAAGAGAGTTTATGTAAATGTTTCAATTAATTGTATACATAGTATGCTAAGCTATGGATATGGATGAAAAAGTATTAATCAATATTTGATAGATTATCATAAATGAATAAAGACTATGAGTACATATTATAGCTATTATTTTTGAAATTAGTGAAGAGAGAAAGATATTTGATATAAGAAATTCTTATTAGTTAGTTTCTCATGAAATTCAAAAACGTGCGGGAGCACGGGTTGGTGAACTAGTTTTATATAAATGGAAAATAACATTTAGTCCTCAATCATCCCACAACCGGGACTAAAGGTTGATGCCAGCTTGCGAACCAAGGACCCCCTTTAGTCTCGGTTTTTGGGGTGAACCAAGACTAAAATTCACCTTTTATCGTTTGTTTGCTTGTGGGATTAGTGGCTTGGGTTGGATCCAACACTTATTTTTGGGACGGAGCCGACCCATCCCTTGTTTGGTTGCACATCCGAATATGGGGACAGAGTCAACCCATCACATGTTTGGTTCAAGGAATTGGGAATATGGGTTGGATGGCGAGGTAACAACGTTACTCTTTAGCGTTTTTGCATCAGGACCCCTAAACTATTTAGAAATCAGCTAAGCCTATATGTGCAAGCTTTTGTCTCTAGCGTTTTTGCATCAAGACCCCCAGAAAAGAGCTTCTGATTAATTTTTGCCCCTTCTTCTACATCTCGCCCAAATGCAAAGACGGGTGAGTCGGCTGTGGGCGCGCTCCGCCACGCGGCGAGAACCGCCCGTGGGCCTAGGCGCAAGGAAGGTCGGGGCCATGTCGGGGGACGGACGGGCGCGACAAAGCGGTTTGCTCCACCGGAGGAACACGGACGAGCGACGGAGGAGCCTCGAACCCCGCGCGGGTTCGCTCCGTCCGCCATATTTCGACGGACGGTGGTCGACCCGCATCAAGGGCGAATATTCGCTCCCGAGTCGAACCCGCCCCCGGCCGCTCCCCAACCAAACACCCCAAAAACGGGTTCGACCCAAGTACCCCAACCAAATACGCGGTTAGTTTCGGTTTAGGAACCAAGACTAACGGGGAGACTTTTAGCCCTAGGTAGTCCTAGTTCCATAACCGGGACTATAGCCGGTTATAAACAGGGACTACTTCCCCGTAGTAGTCTAAATTGAGCTCATGATATATGCCCTTTGTATATTTAAAAGTGTCGTTTTTGAACTTTTGACTACCTTATTTGACCATTTGTTTTATTCAAAAAAATTTAATGAATTATAAAACAAATAGTATTTATATAAAAAAGTTTGACCAAGATTAATGGTTAAATGAGATGGCACGTCGTCCACGGTGACACTTTCAAATAGACAGATGGAGTATGCATTTTGATTGTTCGAGTTGAACTATGCGATGGAGAAATCAAATTTGCATTTGGAGAGGTGCTCGATTTTCCCTGACTTGACATTTTTGATTGTTAGCAATATTCGCACAACAAAATACAAATTTATTTTCACACACAGGTCCAGGATACAACATGAGTAAGCATCTTGTCGGTAGGTACATTGAGTACAATGTTATTTATTATTATTAGACGAGAGCTTGGAAGAATCGGATCATCAATGTTTAGTTGGGGATCATTGTATCATTGTTGATCGAAGTGCTAGCAATAGCCTCAGTCTCAGAGGTGCATATTTCCCATTGACACCAGCATTGAAAACTTTCACAATGCCCGTAATCGTACTTGGTGTTATCATTTTTGCAGGCAGTAAAGCAGCCGTTGTCGTTAAAAGGTGACCAACATACCCCTTTATAACTTCCGCTCAGCTCACTGAGAACGCAAGGATCCCAATTAACTTTCTCAGCAATGGTCGTCGACTCTGCATGGTTTATATCCAGGCATGGAGATTTATGCAATAAATGTTGAAAGCCCGTCAAAATTAAAAACTTTTAGCAAAAAAATTATATCAAATTAAATGACATCAACACTTGCATCATATAGTTCATGCATGTGTACGTGTACATACCACGAGCTGCCGTGACAACGGGTAGGAGGATGATGACTAGAAGGACAGCAACAGAGAGATTCAATTGAAATGGCTTCATTGCTTCTTATGGCGTGGAAGTTAGAACCTCAAACAAGGCTGAGTAAGCAGATTTGGTGCGGTTTGCGGAATGAAGTCGGGGAATGACTTGACTAAGAGTGAGCATAGATATATATACTATCTTAACATATCCCTATTGAACAGGTACATCATCCATCGGATTTGCTGCTAAGAATTCCAGGAGAAAGCAACTCTAAAAATTAATGGCAATGCCAGCAGCCAAGGGCTTAGCTAAGCATGTACGTATTCAGGAGGAGGTGGCCAGCTAGCAACGTGTAATTAGGTTGAAGGGTAAAAGTGTCACTTTAGGAACAAATACACGTATTGAGATGACAAAAGATATTAAAAAAAATCAAAATCATATGTATTCCAAAGTGCCAATGTTTGATGTCATATTTTAGCGAAGCGAATATTAGAAATCCTATTTTTACAAAACCAATTCTTTGGATTCATATAATAGCAAATTTCTCAAGAGGATCCGTGATGACGATGATCCAGAGAATGGCCGGTGTATAGTCCAACGCCGTGGAGCTTTTCTCAAGGCCGTGCTTCAGCAAGTTCTGCCTGTCGGCAAACACTAGGAAAATAATCTGTGCTTTTAATTAAAAAAGAAGACCCGAGCTTGACGGAGGATCGTTGGTGAATATATAATAACTAATATCTTTATGGAGAAGAAACAGTTGACTCGAGGTTTCGGCCCGTATGTGGGCTTATAATGAATTTAAAGTAGCAGATCGTAGGCCTCAATAGTCCATTGGACAGGGCCTCACTAATTTCTTTTAGGAAAAAGTCTATTTTTGGTCCCTCAACTTTTGCGAAAGTTCGATTTTAGTCCCTCAACTCCAAAACCCGGACAAAACGGATCCCTCAACTTTTCAAACCGTGCAGATTTCGTCCCTCGGCGGGTTTGGACGATGGTTTCACTACAGTAACTCCGGTTTTGCTACAGTGACTCTGGTTTCGTTTTTTTCCCTTTTCTTATTTATTTTAATTTGAATCTTTCAAAAAAATCATAGTAAATCACGAGAAAATTCATAAAATAGAAAATCCAATTTTGTTGGACTCCACATGAGTAGAGCTACGCAATGAATATATAATATGGTATACTTTAGTACAAAGTTTTTACTACAAGGCTTTGCCTTTTTCTTTTTATTTATTTCAGGTCAATCTTTAAAAAATCATAGTAAATTACAGAAAAATTATAAAATAAAAAATTCAATTTTGTTGGACTCCACATGAGGCGCGCAATAACACAAAGACGTAGTTACTATGGCTCTTTAGCTGGGTTAGGTTAGCAAGGTTTCTTTGTCTTGACCGCGCGCACGCACGCGTCTGAAGCCGTGAACCCGATCGATGGATCCTGGCCAATGAATTAAATAGTACACCTATATATCTTTATTGTGTAAATATGCTCATGTGGAGTCTAGCAAATTTGGTTTTTCAATTTTTATGATTTTTATAATTTTTAAATATTGAGCTGAAATAAATAAAAAAAAAAAAAGGCAAAACCTTCATAGCAAAAATTTTATATTAAAGTATACCATATTATATATACCATATTATATATTCATTGCGTAGCTCTACTTATGTGGAGTCCAACAAAATTAGATTTTCTATTTTATGATTTTTCCGTGATTTATTATGATTTTTGAAAGATTCAAACCGAAATAAATAAGAAAAGGGAAAAAAACGAAACCACGGCCACTGTAGCAAAACCGGAGTTACTGTAGCAAAACCACCGGCCAAACCCGCCGAGGATGAAATCTGCATGGTTTGAAAAGTTGAGGGACCTATTTTGTCCGGTTTTAGAGTTGAGGGACCAAAATCAGACTTTCGCAAAAGTTGGAGGACTGAAAGTAGACTTTTTCCTTTCTTTTACGTTGCGGGCCATATCAGAAGCTTCCACCATCACCATGTAACCTGGGCCAATTCTCAGTAGGCTGCCCGTCAACCGTGGGCCGTAATTTACTGGTGTATCCCTCCCTGTTTATGTTCAATCTCGACGGTGTGGCCCAAACAATCTAGAGCCGACAAGGCTACGGGTGGGCTGTGGGATCCGTCTGGGCTGGCCCAAACATCTCAAGAGTCCTGGAGTTCGGGCACGGACGGGTGTCGAATGGGGTAGAGCCGTAGGGGGCCCTTCGGATGGCGTACTGGGCCGAACGATCTCGCCCAGATCGTGCTGCTAGACTGAAACAGCAGCTTTTGAGCAACCATGGCAGCAGCAAGCCAGCAATCGACCAAGTTCAGCGTGGAGAAGACGACAGTAGATTCGCCAAACCGATGACGTCGGTTTCTCCCACGCGATGTCGTCTACCAACCCAATGACCTACATGGGACGCCGCCCGGCGCCAAGGTGTGCCGTCAGAGCCAACAGTGAACGTCTTCAAAAGCTCTGCAGCTAGGATCGCGACGTAACATGCCCGTTCCACGCACGCGCGCTCTCCTCCTACCTCTCGCTCGGCGACAAGCCGCTCAACTGTTCCGGCCGTCACCGTCCCACCAATCCACACACACGCGCTGCCGGCCGGCCGCCGCCTGGGTGCTGGATCCAATCCATCATCACCTTCTCCCGGCCCTATACCCCATCTCCAGTTGCAGCAGCAGGCCAAAGCTAGCCATATTTTTATCCGATCGATCGCTTCCGTTCCTCGTCGATGCATGCGGTAAAGTAACTCTCTCCAGTTACAGCTTACTCGTAAAGGTACAGCACACCCCGCGCATTGATCAGTGGCTTAGAACAGACTTATGTCGCCCGCCGCACCGCGCGTACAACGTGCACGCCGCGCGCCGCCCTGACGGAAGCCGGCCGGCCGGCCGGCGGCGTCCCGCGCGAAACTATTGCAGCACAGCGGCCGAAACTGTTGCCGAGCAATGAGCACGCCCCTAATCAGGCGTCAGCAATCAGCCACGACGCCGGGCGGCGAGGGCGAGTTGGGTTCGAGTTGGGTGTGGTGTGTGGGTGGGACAAGGAGGACGTACGTACGACACAGGCGCGAGAAACAGGGGCACGGACGAACGACTGACGGTGAGCACAGATCGAGTGCAGGAGCAGCAAGTGGCCATGGAGATGGTGGGCTATCATTGGCGTGTACTTGCACAGTGCCGGCGCATCCAGATCTACTGGAGCCACCACTGTTGCCTTCCCTCCCCGGGCAGAGCAGAACGCGACTCCGTACCATGGCCGGATCGACTTTGAGATTTGAGAGCAGAACAGCCAAGGTAGAACAATGAGCATGCTGTCTACTCCAAGGCACAGCGAACCGGGAACGAAATCAAAGGTCCCAGCGGAAAACACACCACTGATCCTCAACGGCGGGGCATCCAGCACCGGCAATCCCTGAAACGGAAAGTGCCGCGCTGGTCCTGCCGCCGATCCGGGCCTGAGCTGGGTTGCCTGCCGCCGCACGGGGACGGATGGCTGCCATGGCTGCCGGACCGAGCGGAAGAGGAAGAACTCCTTTTTGGAGGGAAAAAGAGAAACCGGCGAGTAGCAATTCGGGATCAAGGAAGCGAACATCGTCGGGGCTGATCTTTGGTAGCAAGGAGACTGAAGACACAGCGTCGAGCCCAGCAAAACCGGCGTCAGAGCCTGTGGGTGGTAATGCAACTAACAGCTTGGCAATGACAGAGGTGGGGATCCCTCCCCCACCACCCCAGTACAAATCGCCTAGAGAGAGGAAGAAAGCGAGGCGTGGACATATGTTCCAAGATGATATGCAAACTCAACAGGCGGGCTCCCTAGAGGAGTACCGCCAGGAGGAATGAGTTGCTTGGCGTGGAACTGTCGCGGCATTGGCAACGCGGCGACAGTCAAGGAGCTTCGCGAATTTGCGAAGAAAGCCAACCCTACT
The DNA here is from genome assembly GCA_015847255.1 of Hyparrhenia diplandra. Lineage (NCBI taxonomy): Eukaryota > Viridiplantae > Streptophyta > Magnoliopsida > Poales > Poaceae > Hyparrhenia > Hyparrhenia diplandra. The sequence continues at coordinate 111,066 of JADLZK010013113.1, forward strand.
ATTCTGTGTGTCCTGGAAACTCAAGTGCACAAGACGCGAGTAGAGGGTTTAAAAAAGACGCTAGGCTATGACAATGCTTTCGCTGTAAGTAGTGTCGGCCGTAGCGGTGGATTAGGAATTTATTGGAATAATAATATCAGTGTGTCCTTGTTACCGTTTTCACAGTACCATATTGATGCAATCATCACAGAGGGAAACGCTGACCCTTGGAGAATTACTTGTGTTTACGGGGAAGCTCAGGTTGGAGAACGTCATAAAACTTGGGATCTGTTGAAATTCATCAAAGCATCCTCGCATCTGCCTTGGCTGTGCATTGGTGACTTTAATGAAGTCCTACACAGTGAGGAACATGTAGGGGTACAAGAGAGAAGTGCAGCACAGATGGCTGCCTTCCGAGAGATGACTGATGTATGCGGGTTGGTTGACCTTGGCTACACAGGAAGATCATGGACTTTTGAAAAAAAGGTTAGTGGGGGTGCTTTCTGCCGGGTGAGACTCGATCGCGCTCTGGCAACATGCGATTGGTACTCACGCTTTCCGTCGGCGGGTGTTCATAATATGGCGGCCGCGGCCTCTGACCATGGCCCTATTTTGCTAACATGGCAGCCGGTGGCAAGAAGTGAGAGGACGCTGGCTCGTTTCAGGTATGAAGTAATGTGGGAAGATCATGAAACTTTCCCGTCATCGTTATCTGAAGCATGGGCTCAGGCGGGCGTAGTGAGCTCGATGCAAGAGCTGAAACAAAAGTTGTCCGGGGTGTCAAGACATCTAAGCGGATGGGAGCGGCAAAGTTTTGGCAATATCAGACGGGAGCTGAGAAGACTCAAGGAGGAACTGGATAGAATTCAACTGGCTCCTGATCGTGTCTGTCCTTCGCACGCTGAATTGAAGCTTATTGAGAGAATCAATGAGCTCCATCACAGGGAGGAAATAATGTGGAGGCAAAGGTCCAGGATCCAATGGCTTGCTGCTGGAGACAAAAATACAAAGTTCTTCCATCTTCGGGCTAGCCAGAGGAGGAAGAGAAATATGATCAAAAGCTTGAGAAAAGCGAACGGTGACTTGACTTCTGACGTGAATGAGGTGGGTGAAATGACGACGTCCTTCTATAGGAACCTTTACACATCAGAAGGAACGACAAATATGCAGGCGGTGCTTGATACAGTCCAGACAAAGGTTACAGCCGAGATGAATGAGGCTTTGGTGGCACCATTTACAGAGATGGAAGTGAAGTTGGCGTTGTTTCAAATGGCCCCAACAAAAGCTCCTGGCCCGGACGGATTCCCCGCGCATTTTTTCCAGAGGCACTGGTCACTATGTGGCAAAGAGATTACAGAGGCGGTCTTGGGGATTTTACGTGGGGAAGATGATCTGACTACCATTAATGACACGTTTATCGTGCTTATACCAAAGGTGGCTAGTCCGGAAGAATTGAGTCAGTTTAGGCCCATCAGCTTGTGCAATGTCATTTACAAAATTGTGTCGAAGGTGGTTGCTAATAGGCTGAAAATTATCCTGCCTGATATCATCTCAGAGGAGCAATCCGCTTTTGTTCCAGGTAGAATGATAACTGATAATATTATCACGGCTTATGAATGTTTGCATTTCATGAAGCAAGTTAAGGCAAAAGATCTCAGATGTTGTGCCTTAAAACTGGATATGAAGAAGGCCTATGATAGAGTTGAATGGTGTTATCTGAGAGCAGTAATGACAAAGTTGGGTTTTCATCAGCTTTGGGTGAATTTGGTAATGAGGTTAGTCTCAACAGTTTCTTTTTCGGTCTTGTTAAATGGTAAAGTGTTGGAGAATTTTAGACCGACCGGGGAGGGATCCGTCGGGCGACCCAATCTCTCCATATTTGTTTTTACTGGCAGCAGAGGGCCTTTCGTGCCTTTTAAAAAATCGTGTTCAGTCATCGGAACTCAAGGGTATCAAGGTTGCGCCATCAGCACCTATGGTGAGCCACCTTCTCTTTGCGGATGACAGCCTGCTGTTCTTTGGAGCAAATAGTGAGAGTGCGGTGACGATGAAGGAGACTCTGAAGTTATATTGTGATGCTTCGGGGCAACAGATAAATGAGCAGAAATCTTCAATATACTTTGCCAAGAAATGTCATCAGGGTGTCAGAGATGATATCAAAACAATCCTCAATGTTCACAATGAAGGTGTTAATGAAAAATATTTGGGGATGCCATCAGATGTGGGTTCCTCGTCTAATGGTGCATTCAAATACCGAAAAAAGACGGGGGTGTGGGCGAGGATCCAAGGTTGGATGGAGCGGTGTCTTTCGGCCGGTGGCAAGGAAGTCTTGATCAAATGCGTGGTGCAAGCGATTCCCACCTATTCTATGTCATGTTTCAAGCTACCCAGGGGCTTATGCAAACATCGACAAGCCTAGTCGAAGTTTCGGTGGGGAAGCAAAGAAGGTAAAAGGAAGACATCTTTGGGTTGCATGGGATGATATAGTTATGCCAAAATTTCTTGGGGGTTTAGGCTTCAGAGATTTTGAGCTTTTCAACTTGGCTTTGCTCGCAAAACAAGCATGGAGGGTGTTGTGTGACTCGAGCACGCTGAGTGCTAGGGTACTCAAGGCGGTATACTTTCCAGATCTCGAGTTCCTAAATGCCGGCTTGGGACATTCACCGCCCAAGGTGTGGCGCTCTATCTTGGAAGGAAGAGAGGTTCTCATCAAGGGGCTTGTCAGAAGAATTGGAGATGGTGAATCAACGCATGTATGGTCTGATGACTGGCTTCCCGTTGATGGTATGCGACGCCCCATCCCGGGCATGGATTCTAATCCGCCAGTGATGGTGAGCGAATTAATTGATCACACCATGAAGTCGTGGGATCGTCAGAAAGTGCAACAATTCTTCACGCAGCAGGATGCAGAGATCATCCTCAGTATTCCATTGAGCCATAGGATTCAAACCGACTTTTGGGCATGGCATCATGAGAAGAATGGTGTGTTTACAGTTAGATCAGCATATCGAATGCTGAGCTATCAGAGGTGTTTAGCTCAGAACGCCTCAAGATCAGATAGAAAGAAAGAAGAGATGGAGTGGAAATCTTTATGGCAAGTCAAAGTACCTTCCAAAATCAGCATCTTTCTATGGCGGCTAGCCAAAGTTTCTATACCATCACCGATCTTCTTCACCACGTAAAACATGGCGAATAATGCGAAGTGTCCAATCTGTGGGGAGGATGACTCATGGAGGCACTCTCTGCTTGAGTGTTACATGGCTAAGTGCGTGTGGGCACTAGAGAAGGAAGAGATAGGTGAGCACTTATGCAGTACACAAGAAATTGATGCGAAGGGGTGGATAATGAATTTGTTTGAAACCCTGCCGCACGAAGACGCAGTCAGAGTTGCAGTGACATTGTGGGCAACTTGGTACGCACGGCGGAAAGCTATTCACGAGGGCGTGTATCAAAGTCCCTTGTCAACGCATATATTTGTCAATAAGTATTGTGAGGATCTACAAGAGCTTAAGCCCATGGCGTGCCGGGCGTGGTGCAACCGAAGCTCGCAGAAGAGGACGTACCGCCCGGCGGGTATGGTGAAGGTAAACACGATGCGGCTCTTTCCAAGAATTCCCGAAGGTCGGCTTTGGCGGCGATAGCAAGAGACCTGGAGGGGAAATTCTTGGGTGCTTCGATTTTGGTTATGGAGGGATGAGAGACCCCGAAAAAAAGAAGCCCTTGCTTGCGGGGAAGGGTTGGATCTCGCGGTAGATATTAACTCAAATTCCATCACGGTTGTGTCGGATCTGCGAGAACATGATAAGGAATTTGAGGGGTCCAGGGGATGGGCCTATATGGACAGATCGTCAAAGAAATCAAGGAGAAAGCAAAAGAATTTCTACATGCAAATTTTGTACATGAAAATAGGAGATTGAATGTAGATGCTCATTGCATAGCTAGAAGTTCTTTGCTATTAGACGGCGGGACATGTCGGTTTTTTATCGCGCGCTTTCGGCGTTTGTAATCAAGTACTCTTCCATGAATAAATAAAGTGGAAGTTCCCAAAAAAAAAAAATCCAGCACCGGCAATCCCTGAAACGGAAAGTGCCGCGCTGGTCCTGCCGCCGCACGGGGACGAAATCAAAGCCGCCCGTCCGAAAATTAAATTTTTGGCAGCAAACATTCAAAATCTGCAGAGCAGGAGCAGGCTCACGTGTCGCCGAATAAGGTTTGGATGACGCGGCGTAACGGAACGGGACACCAGCACCCCACTGGCACCCTCACCGTCTCGCTCGCCTGCCATGCGGACCCCGTGGCTGCCCGCCGAAGCAGTGTCAGCGGCTGTGCCGCAAATCGCGCCCACGACACGAGCCACACGCCCATTCTGATCGTTTTTTTCTGGGACGGGAGCATTCATTCCCTCGGCCTCGGCTCGGCTGCTGCGTTGCGGCCGGCCCCGCGCACGAGCTCCGTCCGATCTCGGGCGCCAATTTTAAACTGCGGTGGGGTTCCCATCTTGCCCCTGGTCGATTTGTATTGACGCGCTGTCCAGAACAGTAATCTCCCTCCCCATCCTTCTTAAATGCGTACTAAGGGCAGGTACATTGCTACACGTAAAGCGGCCCATGCGCATCTCATGCGTCGCCAGCGTAGGATTTTTGATGATGTGGAGGAAAAAGAGGTAAGAGAGAATGAGGTAGTTGCTTGTCGCGAAACAACGACCTCATGAGCTAGAATTTAGGACTATGAGACAACTATTTTACCACCGTATGAGTTGTTGTCGTAAATGCACCTCACAATCCTATTTTTACTCTCTCCATAAATTAAGGAAATACGCATTTGCTACGAGACAACTTAGAAAGACAACCATTATACACGTAGTCTATTAAGTCGTCTTAAATTACGCCAAGACTATATGAGACTAGTTATAAGACAACACCAATGTACTTGCCCTAAGCAGGAGTAGATTACTCGCTTGAAACAGGGTCTCTGTCTCTGATTGTCTCTGCTCCCCAGCCCATGCGCCCATGCTGCTGTGCCTATATATTCGCTTTTTCTTTATTTAATTAGGGGAAAATAAAAAAGGGTGTGTTTAGATCTCAAAATTTGGTGCAAAATTTTGGAGGAATGTCACATCGAGCATTGTAGTATGTTTCGTTTGTTAGTGGTAAATATTATCCTACCATGACGTAACTAGGCTCAAAAGAATCGTCTCGCAATATACATCTAAACTGTGTAATTAGTTTATTTTTTTACCTACATTTCGTACTCGATAAATGTGCCGGCATTTTGATGTGATGGGAAATCTTCTTTTTGCATAGTGGAATTTGGAGAGAAAGTTGGGTGCTAAACACACCCAAACAAACAAACTGCGTTCCTCGTCTGACACATGGTCCCACGGTGCCTCAACTAAACTATCAGTGTCCCTGTGTACTGTACTGCACTGTACTACTAGTGATGCCACTCCCATCTCAGCTTCACTCGGTGACAAGCCGCACGCGGGTGGCTTCACCGGCGGAGCAACGCAGCTGACACGGACCCACTCTCTCAGGCACCCACTGTGCCTCGTCTCCCCGCCGCCCGCCACGAGGCCTCCCTGTATCACTGGAGATCCGCTCACCGCCCCCACTGCTGGAAGAGCGCCTTCTCTAGCCTCTAGCCTGCCGCCGCCTCACTCTAGTCTCCACCGCTATTATTACCCCTACTACCGCTTGTTTTACAAATCGGCAACGCTTGTGGTGGCACTGGCACCAGCGGCAGCGCCACCCACAGCAGCACCGGCACAGGCAGCAGCGCGACCTCAACCGATCGCCTCCGAAGCTTCGCCGTGCTTGCACTTGCGCTGCGAGAGGAGGCGATGGAGCCGTCGCGGCGGCTCCTGCTGTCGGACTATAGCCAGTTATAAACCGGGACTACTTCCCTGTAGGAGTCTAAATTGAGCTCACGATATATTCCCTTTGTACATTTAGAAGTGTCGTTTTGAACTTTTGACTACCTTGTTTGACCATTTGTTTTATTCAAAAAAAATTAATGAATTATAAAACAAACAGCATTTATATAAAAATTTGATCAAGATTAATGGTTAAATGAGATGGCACGTAGTCCACGGTGACACTTTCAAATAGACAGATGGAGTATGCATTTTGGTTGCTTGAGTTGAACTATGCGATGGAGAAATCATATTTGCATATGGAGATGTCCTCGATTTTCCCCTGACTTGACATTTTTGATTGTTAACAATATTCGCACAACAAAATACAAATTTATTTTGACACATAGGTCCACGATACAACATGAGTAAGCAGCTTGTCAGTAGGTACATTGAGTACAATGTTATTATTAGACGAGAGCTTGGAAGAATCGGATCATCCATGTTCAGTTGGGGATCATTGTATCATTGTTGATCGAAGTGCTAGCAATAGCCTCAGTCTCAGAGGTGCATATTTCCCATTGACACCAGCATTGAAAACTTTCACAATGCCCGTAATCGTACTTGGTGTTATCATTTTTTTGCAGGCAGTAAAGCAGCCGTTGTCGTTAAAAGGTGACCAACATACCCCTTTATAACTTCCGCTCAGCTCACTGAGAACGCAAGGATCCCAATTAACTTTCTCAGCAATGGTCGTCGACTCTGCATGGTTTATATCCAGGCATGGAGATTTATGCAATAAATGTTGAAAGCCCGTCAAAATTAAAAACTTTTAGCAAAAAAAAATTATATCAAATTAAATGACATCAACACTTGCATCATATAGTTTATGTATGTGTACGTGTACATACCACGAGTTGCCGTGACAACGGGTAGGAGGATGATGACTAGAAGGACAGCAACAGAGAGATTCAATTGAAATGGCTTCATTGCTTCTTATGGCGCGGAAGTTAGAACCTCAAACAAGGCTGAGTAAGCAGATTTGGTGCGGTTTGCGGAATGAAGTCGGGGAATGACTTGACTAAGAGTGAGCATAGATATATATACTATCTTAACATATCACTATTGAACAGGTACATCATCCATCGGATTTGCTGCTAAGAATTCCGGGAGAAAGCAACTCTAAAAATTAATGGCAATGCCAGCAGCCAAGGGCTTAGCTAAGCATGTACGTATTCAGGAGGAGGTGGCCAGCTAGCAACGTGTAATTAGGTTGAAGGGTAAAAGTGTCACTTTAGGAACAAATACACGTATTGAGATGACAAAAGATATTAAAAAAATCAAAATCATATGTATTCCAAAGTGCCAATGTTTGATGTCATATTTTAGCGAAGCGAATATTAGAAATCCTATTTTTACGAAACCAATTCTTTGGATTCATATAATAGCAAATTTCTCAAGAGGATCCGTGATGACGATGATCCAGAGAATGGCCGGTGTATAGTCCAACGCCGTGGAGCTTTTCTCAAGGCCGTGCTTCAGCAAGTTCTGCCTGTCGGCAAACACTAGGAAAATAATCTGTGCTTTTAATTAAAAAGAAGACCCGAGCTTGACGGAGGATCGTTGGTGAATATATAATAACTAATATCTTTATGGAGAGAAACAGTTGACTCGAGGTTTCGGCCCGTATGTGGGCTTATAATGAATTTAAAGTAGCAGATCGTAGGCCTCAATAGTCCATTGGATAGGGCCTCATTAATATCTTATACGTCGCGGGCCGTTTCAGAAGCTTCCACCATCACCATGTAACCTGGGCCAATTCTGAGTAGTCTGCCCGTCAACCGCGGGCCGTAATTTACTGGTGCATCCCTCCTGTTTATGTTCAATCTCGACGGTGTGGCCCAAAGAATCTAGGGCCAACAAGGCTACGGATGGGCTGTGGGATCCGTCTGGCCTGGCCCAAACATCTCAAAAGTCCAGGAGTTGCCTAGACTGAAACAGCAGCTTTTGAGCGACCATGGCGGCAGCAAGCCAGCAATCGACCAAGTTCAGCGTGGAGAAGACGACAGTTGATTCGCCAAACCGATGACGTCGGTTTCTCCCACGCGTGTCGTCGTCTACCAACCCAATGATTGGGACGCCGCCCGGCGCCAAGGTGTGCCGTCAGAACCAACAGTGAACGTCTACAAAAGCTCTGCAGCTAGGATCGCGACGTAACATGCCCGTTCCACGCACTCGCGCTCTCCTCCTACCTCTCGCTCGGCGACAAGCCGCTCAACTGTTCCGGCCGTCACCGTCCCACCAATCCACACACACGCGCCGCCGGCCGGCCGCCGCCTGGGTGCTGGATCCAATCCATCATCACCTTCTCCCGGCCCTATACCCCATCTCCAGTTGCAGCAGCAGGCCAAAGCTAGCCATGTTTTTATCCGATCGATCGCTTCCGTTCCTCGTCGATTGATGCGGTAAAGTAACTCTCTCCAGTTACAGCTTACTCGTAAAGGTACAGCACACCACGCATTGATCAGTGGCTTAGAACAGACTTATGTTGCCCGCCGCACCGCGCGTACAACGTGCACGCCGCGCGCCGCCCTGACGGAAGCCGGCCGGCCGGCCGGCGGCGTCCCGCGCGAAACTATTGCAGCACAGCGGCCGAAACTGTTGCCGAGCAATGAGCACGCCCCTAATCAGGCGTCAGCAATCAGCCACGACGCCGGGCGGCGAGGGCGAGTTGGGTTCGAGTTGGGTGTGGTGTGTGGGTGGGACAAGGAGGACGTACGTACGACACAGGCGCGAGAAACAGGGGCACGGACGAACGACTGACGGTGAGCAGACCGACGAGTGCAGGAGCAGCAAGTGGCCATGGTGATGGTGGGCTATCATTGGCGTGTACTTGCACAGTGCCGGCGCATCCAGATCTACTGGAGCCACCGCTGTTGCCCTCCCTCCCCGAGCAGAGCAGAACGCGACTCCGTACCATGGCCGGATCGACATTGAGATTTGAGAGCAGAACAGCCAAGGTAGAACAATGAGCATGCTGTCTACTCCAAGGCACAGCGAACCGGGAACGAAACCAAAGGTCCCAGCCGAAAACACACCACTGATCTTCAACGGCGGGGCATCCAGCACCGGCAATCCCTGAAACGGAAAGTGCCGCGCTGGTCCTGCCGCCGATCCGGGCCTGAGCTGGGTTGCCTGCCGCCGCACGGGGACGGATGGCTGCCATGGCTGCCGGACCGAGCGCCCGTCCGAAAATTAAAATTTTTGGCAGCAAACATTCAAAAATCTGCAGAGCAGGAGCAGGCTCACGTGTCGCCGAAAAAGGTTTGGATGACGCGGCGTAACGGAACGGGACACTCGCACCCCCACTGGCACCATCACCGTCTGGCTCGCCTGCCATGTGGGACCCGTGGCTGCCCGTCGAGGCAGTGTCAGCGGCTGTGGCGCAAATCGCGGCCACGACACGAGCCGCACGCCCACGCTCTGTTCTGATCGTTTTTTTCTGCGACGGGAGCATTCATTCCCTCGGCTCGGCTGCTGCGTTGCGGCCGGCCCCGCGCACGCACGAGCTCCGTCCGATCTCGGGCGCCAATTTTAAAATGCGGTGGGGTTCCCATCTTGCCCCTGGTCGATTTGCATTGACGCGCTGTCCAGAACAGTAATCTCCCTCCCCATTCTTCTTAAATGCGTACTAAGCAGGAGTAGATTACTCGCTTGAAACAGGGGTCTCTGTCTCTGTGTGTCTCTGCTCCCCAGCCCATGCGGCCATGCTGCTGTGCCTATATATTCGCTTTTTCTTTATTTAATTAGGGGAAAATAAAAAAGGGTGTGTTTAGATCCCAAAATTTGTTGCAAAATTTTGGAGGAATGTCACATCGAAAGATCAGAAGATGTTTCGTTTGTTAGTGGTAAATATTATCCTACCATGACGTAACTAGCTCAAAAGAATCGCCTCGCAATATACATCTAAACGTGTAATTAGTTTTTTTTTTACCTACATTTCGTGTACTTTCGATAAATGTGCCGGCATTTTGATGTGATGGAAAATCTTCTTTTTGCATAGTGGAATTTGGAGAGAAAGTTGGGTGCTAAACACACCAACAAACAAACTGCGTTCCTCGTCTGACACATGGTCCCACGGTGCCTCAACTAAACTGTCAGTGTCCCTGTTAAGAATTCTATGAGAAAGCAACTCTAAAAATTAATGGCGATGCCAGCAGCCAAGGGCTTAGCTAAGCATGTACGTATTCAGGAGGAGGTGGCAAGCTAGCAACGTGTAATTAGGTCGAAGGGTAAAAGTGTCACCTTAGGAACAAATACACGTGTTTAGATGACAAAAGATATTAAAAAAGAATCAAAATCATATGTATTCCGAAGTGCCAATGTTTGATGTCATATTTTAGCGAAGCGAATATTAGAAATCCTATTTTAACGAAACCACTTCTTTGGATTCATAAAAACCAGGACCTGGGGGGACGACGTATAATAGCAAATTTCTCGAGAGGATGCATGATGACGATGATCCAGAGAATGGCCGGTGTATAGTCCAACGCCGTGGAGCTTTTCTCAAGGCCGTGCTTCAGTAAGTTCTGCCTGTCGGCAAATACTAGGAAAATAATCTGTGCTTTTAATTAAAGAAGAAGAAGACCCGAGCTTGACGGAGGATCTTTTGTGAATATATAACTAATATCTTTATGGAGAGAAACAGTTGACTCGAGGTTTCGGCCCGTATGTGGGCTTATAATGAAGGAATTCCTATAATGAATTTAGAGTAGCAGTCCCAGTAGGCGTCAATAGTCCATTGGACAGGGCCTCACTACCTTTCTTTTACGTTCAATCGCGACGGTGTGGCCCAAAGAATCTAGAGCCCACAAGGCTACGGATGGGCTGTCGGATCCGTCTGGGCTGGCCCAAACATCTCAAGAGTCCTTGAGTTGCCTAGACTGAAACAGCAGCTTTTGAGCGAGCGACCATGGCAGCAGCAAGCCAGCAATCGACCAAGTTCAGCGTGGAGAAGACGACAGTAGATTCGCCAAACCGATGACGTCGGTTTCTCCCACTCGATGTCGTCTACTCCCTCGGTCCTATTTGTCACCCTAGATTCCGTACCATATTTTTCGATGATTTGTATTATTCAAAAATTTTACACAAATATAATTTATTTTGTTACGACTTATTTTATCAATAAAGATATTTGAATATTGATTAATTTATTTTATAATTTATATAAATATTTTGAATAAGCGGATGGTCAAAACAAAAAAATTTAAAAATAAAAAACGACAAACTCCATGGGACGGATGGAGTACCAACCCAATGAGACGCCGCTTTGGGCCAAGGCGTGCCGTCAGAGCCAACAGTGAACGTCTACAAAAGCTCTGCAGCTAGGATCGCGACGTAACAGCCCGTTCGACGCACGCTCGCCTCCTACCTCTCGCTCGGCGACAAGCCGCTCAACTGTTCCGGCCGTCACCCTCCCACCAATCCACACACACGCGCTGCCGGCCGGCCGCCGCCTGGTTGCTGGATCCAGTCCATCATCACCTTCTCCCGGCCCTATACCCCATCTCCAGTTGCAGCAGCAGTTCATGTTTTTATCCGATCGCTTCCGTTCCTCGTCGATGCATGCGGTAAGGTAACTCTCTCCAGTTACAGATTACTCGTAAAGGTACAGCACACGCATTGATCAGTGCAAGCGCAGCTTAGAACAGACTTATGTCGCCCGCCGCACCGTGCGTAGTCCGTGCACGCCGCGCGCCGCCCTGACGGAAGCCGGCCGGCCGGCGACGTCCCGCGCGAAACTATTGCAGCACAGCGGCCGAAACTATTGTCGAGCAATGAGCACGTCCCTAATCAGGCGTCAGCAATCAGCCACGACGGCACGAGCCATGAGCCACGAAGCCGGGCGGCGAGGGCGACTGTGGTTCCGAGCTGGCTATCGAGTTGCGTGTGGTGTGGGTGGCCCAAGGAGTACTCCACGACACAGGCGCGAGAAACAGGGGCACGGACGAACGACTGACGGTGAGCAGATCGAGTGCAGGAGCAGCAAGTGGCCATGGTGATGGCGGTGGGCTATCTTTGGCGTGTACTTGCACAGTGCCGGCGCATCCAGATCTACTGGAGCCACCGCTATTTCCCCGACTCCGTACCATGGCCGGATCCACATTGAGATTTGAGAGCAGAACAGCCAAGGTAGAACAATGAGCATGCTGTCTACTCCAAGGCACAGTGAACCGGGAACGAAATCACACCACTGATCCTCAACGGCGGGGCATCCAGCACCGGCAATCCCTGAAACGGAAAGTGCCGCGCTGGTCCTGCCGCCGATCCTGGCCTGAGCTGGGCTGCTTGCCGCCTACCGCCGCACGGGGACGCACGGCTGCCGGACCGGGCGCTCGTCCGAAATTAAAATTGTTGGCAGCAAACATTCAAAATCTGCAGAGCAGGAGCAGGCTCACGTGTCGCCGAATAAGGTTTGGATGACGCGGCGCAACGGAACAGAACGGGACACTCGCACCCCCACTCGGCTCGCTCGCCTGCTATGACTGCCATGCGGGGCCCGTGGCTGCCCGCCGAAGCAGTGCCAGCGGCTGTGGCGCAAATCGCGCCCACGACACGAGCCACACGCCCATTCTGATCGTTTTTTTCTGGGACGGGAGCATTCATTCCCTCGGCCTCGGCTCGGCTGCTGCGTTGCGGCCGGCCCCGCGCACGAGCTCCGTCCGATCTCGGGCGCCAATTTTAAAATGCGGTGGGGTTCCCATCTTGCCCCTGGGCGATTTGTATTGACGCGCTGTCCACAACAGTAATCTCCCTCCCCATCCTTCTTAAATGCGTGCTAAGCAGGAGTAGATTACTACTACTCGCTTGAAACAGGGGTCTCTGTCTCTGCTCCCCAGCCCATGCGGCCATGCTGCTGTGCCTAGTATATTCGCTTTTTCTTTATTTCAATTAGTGGGAAATAAAAAACAAACAAACTGCGTTCCTCGTCTGACACATGGTCCCACGGTGCCACAACTAAACTGTCAGTGTCCCTGTGTACTGTACTGCACTGTACTGGAGTACTAGTGATGCCACTCCCATCTCAGCTTCACTCGGTGACAAGCCGCACGCGGGTGGCTTCACCGGCGGAGCAACGCAGCTGACACGGACCCACTCTCTCAGGCCCCCACTGTGCCTCGTCTCCCCGCCACGAGGCCTCCCTCTATCACTGGAGATCCGCTCACCGCCCCCACTGCTGGAAGAGCGCCTCCTCTAGCCTCTAGCCTGCCGCCGCCTCACTCTAGTCTCCACCGCTATTATTACCCCTACTACCGCTTGTTTTACAAATCGGCAACGCTTGTGGTGGCACCAGCGGCAGCGCCACCCACAGGGACGCAGCAGCGGCACCGGCAGCAGCGCGTGTGGTGTGGCTCGACCTCGACCGATCGCCTCCGAAGCAGGGGTAATGGAGCCGTCGCGGCGGCTCCTGCTGTCGGACTACGACGGCGCGATGGAGTCGCCGCTGCCGTCGCCACCACCACCATCCTCGGCCACTCCGTTCCGTCCCGGGGTGGCCGTCGTCGTCGGCATCCTCACCAGCGTCTTCTCCATCACGTTCCTACTCCTGCTCTACGCCAAGCACTGCAAGCGCAGCGCCGCGGAGTCGTCAGGGCCCTACGGGAGCGCCGGCGGCCACGGCGGCGGGTTCGGGTCCTCTGGCGCTGGAGGCACGGGCGGAGGGGACCGGAGGAACTCCGGCGTCGACCGCGCAGTCGTCGAGTCCCTCCCGGTGTTCCGCTTCGGCGCGCTTCGTGGGCAGAAGGAAGGACTCGAGTGCGCCGTCTGCCTCGGCAGGTTCGAGCCCACCGAGGCGCTCCGGTTGCTGCCCAAGTGCCGTCACGGATTCCATGTCGAGTGTGTCGATACCTGGCTCGACGCGCACTCCACCTGCCCGCTCTGCCGCTCTCGCGTCGATCCGGAGGACGTCCTCCTACTCCCGGAGCCGCCCAAGCCGTCTACCACGGGGCCTCCTGACCCTCCGGAGACCAAAGCGGCTGCTGCGGCGGCGACAAAGAGCCGGCTCCAGCTCCGCCTCCCGCTCCTGCACCAACGCCCGCGCAGTCCGGGAGGAGAATCTCCGGCCGGCACTCGACAGGGTCAGTGCGCTTGCCCGGGCGCGTCGGCCCGGCCTCACGTCGTTCAGCCGACGGCGGCGTGGCGGTGGGGTGCTTCGACGGCGCCAAGGTGCGCAAGGACCGCGTGCTGCTCGTCGAGCCGGCTGCCATGGTGGCGGAGCCTGACCCGGTGGCGTTCGACCGTCGGTTCGGTCACCGCATCCTGGTGAGCACCGCGGGCGGGTGCGAAGGCGAGACGGCCCCAGCTGCGCAGCAGCGGTGGAGCGACCTGCGGCCGTCCGACCTCATGTTCGTCCGCGCCGAGTTCCTGGTCACCGAGGCCGGCCGCTACTCCTGCTCCGCGGCCGTCGTCAACAACGCCAGGAGCGCCATCGGCGTGCGCAGCCTGTCGGAGCTGGCCGCGGGGTCCGTCGCCTCCCGCCCATCCGCGCCGGCGCGTGTGAGGGCGAGGGCGAGGAGGAGCCACGAGCCAGCGGCGGCGGCGTACGGCGGTGGCCCGGGTCGAGCTGGTGGGCGCCTCGTAGTGGGGTCCCACCGCCCGCGCGTAACGGCCCTATCGTCTAGGCCTGCGTGGCTCGGGACCCCACGTTTGCAGCCGGGAGAAAGTTTTTTTTCCCGCCGTCGACGTCGTCGTCCGCGCACGCAATTGCACAGATGAGTCGTCCCGTGGTCGCCGGCGCGTCACGTGATGGGCAGCGTGGGAATTATGTAATGGCAGGGAGGCCCCTCTCCCTCCCTACTTTGGTCCGGGGCCACGCCGGCCGGTCTCGGAAGCCGCGCCGGAGAGCGAGGAGGAGACGCGGAAGGGATGTTGCTTTCGCGGGAATCTCGAGGCGGCAGGCGGCTGTGTTGGTGGCTGGTAGTAGTACGTGCGGCGCGGATTGGTTGCGTCCCGCAGATGCCGCCGCGGGCATCGAGGCTTACCGCGGCGGATCCCCTGCGGCCGGGCCGGACGGGGAAGGCGCGCGCGGCGGTGTGGCGATCGGACGAGCGGTGTGCGCCGTGCCGGTGGCCGTGCGGCTGCGCAGGTGAGGTTTTGGCCCGTTGCGTCGGACGGGTCGGTGGTTAGGGAACCATATACGAAAGCTGAAGCGTGCTTGTGTAGTTGGATTGTACTGCTGCTCAAAATTCTTTTGTCTCTCTGTGCGTCCATGAGGATGAAGAAAAGTGCCTCGGCTTTTTGGTGTAGTACTACAACTGCAAACTGTATACTAGATGACTTGGCATGCGTGTGATCGAGCGAGCACACAGCCACAGAGGCTTTTCTCAAGCATGCACGACAGCACGAGCGAGCGAGCAGGGATCTCGCTTTTGTTTTTTCCTGGGTACTACTACGTGTACGTTCCCGCGGCGTGGGCGGAGCGTTCGGCGGCCGGACGCTTGCCTCCTGCCCCGTCCGCAAACCGTCGTGGCCTCTCCGCCGTGCTGCGCATCACCTACCTACTCCGTCTGTCCGGCTGTCCCCATGCCGCCGTGCCCTGGCCTGGCCTGGCCCCGCAACGGCTATGTCACCGTGCACCGCACACGGGTGCGCCGCTTCGAATTCTCTCGCGGGCACGAGCACGACCATGATTGCTGCTGCTGCCGTGATGTGGGTGTAGTATGGCCCGTGCGCGCTGGGCGCGCGCACGTTCTCGCGTTAAATTGCCTCCTGCACTTCTGCTGCCATCCCTGCCGCATTCAAGGAAAATTTCTGGCCTGTTTCAGCGCCTGCCTGCACCTCTGTGCGTGGGCGCTCGTCGACGTCAGGGTGAGGCCGCGCCTGACACGGCCGCGATCAGTTCGCTGTAGTACACGAGCTCTCTCAGGGTGGGCCGCCTGCGCCTCAGGGTGGGTGTGGGGGATCACTCGCGCTGATCCCGTCGTGCGTGTACTGTGGGCGCGGGCGTACGTAACGTAGCACTCCGTATGTCCCGCTGCGATTTCTGTATCGGCATTACAGCCACAGCCTGCACTGCACCACCCCCACCCTGCAGAGCAGGGACGTGTAGGCGTGGGAATGGGCGTGGCAGGCGCCTTCCCTTTTCGGCCTCACTCGCCGACCTCCATGGCTGAAAACAATTCTCAGCTCTCGATCAGCTCTCTCCATGGCCAGCCAGTCGGCAACGGCTACAACTCCACTCACTCGTCTCGCAGCTCATTCGCGGCTGGCTCGTCGATCTTTTTGGTTGGTCGTGCGCTCGGACACGGTCCCGACACGGCTGCCCTCCTCGTGACACGCCTTCATGATCGCTGTTCCGATACGGTATCCCAAGAAGCACTAGCAGAGGCGGGCTTTTTGGACCGCGGAGATAGTTGGCTGTCCCTTTTGTACGCCGTGCTCGAAAAGCACGATGCCGGCATTGCCGCTTTCCCGGGACAGGGAAACCACGAACACTGGCCCTCGCAGGGAGTGTAGCTGTAGTACTATACTCCTACTACATTCTGTTTCTCCTACTACTGCATGGTGGTGGTGGTGTTGCCGACATGATTCTCGTGACAGGCAATCAATCCCGTCCTGCGTCACCGTACGATGTGCTGGTTCCGTCGTTCGTGCGTGCGCGCACCGATATTCTAATGAGATCTTCGGATTTCAATCCCTCACTTTGTTTTATGTCTAATGCACTCCACCTGTTTTTGTTTGATACCGTTAGGGCATCAGCAATGTTCTACGGTGGTATGAAGAGAAAAAAAAGAGAAGCAAAAAAAGAGAAGCCATCTGGACTAAGCAACAACTAAAAGTACTCATTTTTACAACGCAAGCCACAACAAATTCTGATGTTGTGGGGACCCTACACCATAGCCTACTTTACCCTTTTCAATTGTATTAAATATGAGGCGTAGAAAATTGACGCCATGTTAAAGCTATTCTTCTCTACAATGCATGTAGGGATCTACTAGTGATTTGCGCGCGCCCATGGGCGCGCGCGAGCAATGGCCACAGCAGTATTTGTAAAGAGAGTGCACATAGATATTAGATGTCCGGATATGAGAGCTAAATATTATAATACCAAATGTTCAGACATAAGCAAATATTACAGTACGGATGCAACATAGATACCAGATGTACAAACATGAACTAAATATTACAGGATGCTAGGTAGATGTTCAGGTCGACACAATCATACATAAAAGAGTGTAACAGCATAAGTGCATGCAAGATTTTGGTGCAAATGAGTCCATCGGATCGGAACAGAAGGGGTAACTCTGCGGTGCAGATGGCAGATGGCGTAAACCGAGATGGTTCGAGCAGCTCTTCTTCCGTCGGTGTATCTTGTTCCTTGGGTGCACTTTCGGGACCTTTTGGCACATTTTTGGCATAAGGAACGATGATAGGTTTCCTCCTAGGAATTCATAGCTCTTTTCTTGTCCCATGCTTCCTGCAAAGATTCAACAAATTAAAAAACTTGTGCACATGAGGTAGGCGAGAAAGGTGACCGAGTCAACATACATACACTATATCGAGAAGAAGAAAAATCAAAGAGATGCAGAGTATAAAATGGAATAACAGATCAAATCTTGGCACCAACTCTGAACAATGTGTAATGCAAAGGATTCCCATACTTGTCCTTGTACTGAAGTCTAATTATCAAATATTATTTCTCTCTGTAATTTTAGCTTTCCTATAAATCTCTACAAGAATATCCGAATCCATCCATTCCATTTGTCTATTTGCCAAAAAAAAAAAAAAAAGCAAGACACACCGGACACAACAACATAAACCACTTACTGAGCTCACAAATTTGGTCTAGATCTTGGTCACTTCTTGAGCCCACACCTTTCATAGAAAATAGCATGTCTCCGCCAAACAATCACAAGGATCATGGAGCAGGAGCAAGTAGCATAACAAAATTGTGTCGAGAAAAAAAAGGAAGAAAAGCAAATCAGTAAACTTAAGGGTGATGAAAAAGGGGATTTTTAGATATTATAGAGTAACCTTGAGCTTTGGTCACCCGTGGATGATGACGCCGTTCCTCCGGCTCCATTTCACCATCCCCGCCGACACCTTGACCACATGATCCATTGGCATCCGTCGCCCACACTGCCATCTCTTCCATCTCTATTGACGGGGCTACAAATATGCAACAAAGGGAGCAAATAGTTTATTCCAGACATGCTATATGGTAGCTGATACAAAGGAAAGAGCCGAGAAAATAAGATCAACCAATGACAAAAGTTGCATCCATAAAAAAAATAGAATTTATTGCATTGCAAGAAAAATTGAAATGGACGGAGTCTAAAAGACCTATAGAAGTACGGACTACTCTGACCGATGGAAGTAACATTAAACTACCACAACTTGGGGAAAAAAAGGGAAGATATTCCAACTGGAATGACCACACCATGAGTAAAGAGCCACATTCTGCATAAAAGTTTCATTTTATTTGCATGAGATATTATTCCAAGTAAGCACAGTTTGCTTCTTAGTGATGGCAGGCCAACATTTTGGCCGACATCACTGTTTTGGTTGATATGTATATAGAGTTTTGGGTTAAAAAACATAGGAAAACAAAATTGAACTTAAAATAAGAAAAGTGACCCATAGAACATCAATGTTATCTAAAAACTCATGTATGGCTGAGACGTTATTCAAGCAAATTCATCAAGAAACGTAAAACAATGAGCTACTCAAATTAATATTTCTATTTCGAGAAAACAGAGACAAAGAAAAACCAAAAAAAAATGAGCCACTCAAATTACTATTATTGTTACTATTTTAGAGAACAGAGACTAAAGGAAAATTGAAGAATCTGTAATCCTAAAAGATTACGATGACCGTACATGTTCCAGTGTTGAATCCAATCTTCTAACCATGGTAACAAAGAAGCACAACAACCACCAAGGAACCCCTGAAGAACCCCACAAACACCCAAAGTAGCACGGCAAGGTTAGAGAAGGAAGCTGTAAAAAACTGAACATGAATGGCTCCTCCTAGTATCATGTTTGGTTTCAATTTTCATTGTATATTTTTTTTTTCAATACACAAAGTATCTTTGGTTTCCAAATATGTTTCATCATAAAATAAATATTTCAGGAGACATGGAGTCACCGACCAGTCCTGGTACCCCACGAGGCGCAATGCATTCACAGAAATTCAGATCAAGATGTTTAAATTCAGACACTGTAAAGACAAAAAAAAATTGTAAGCAATTTGAAGCGAAGTTCGGATCGTAATAGTTAAATTCAGACATGTAAAGATGACCCTAGCTCAGCTACGAGGTTCAGGAGCTTTCGGACTAAAACTTACAGCAACAATCATTTCCTTTCTTCCTTTATCTATACTCGCAAATTGATTTGAACATATATCACCGCAATATTGGTCTTCCGAATAAATAACAGTTTCTATTTCTCGAATGGAGCTATACGACTATGACATGTAAGTATAAATTAAAAAGTCTAAACGTGCATAGCTTAACAGAACGTAACATCTCAAAGGCCAAGCGAAGAAAAGGCTACAAAGGCAATGATCCAGTCAAAAAACAAAAAAAAAAGAACAAGGAAAATAACTTTCAAATCGACACTAATGGCACATCTTCGACACTCTCAATGTGTCAAGGTACTTCAAGTATGTAAGCGTCGTACCTATGGGTCTGGTAGAGAACACCTACAACAAAAAGGGGAGCACAGCTGACAAATCCTTTATCTATAAACCATAAAAAAAAATGTATGATATATAATTCACTTTTTGGCAAAGCATGTTTATCGGCAAATCGGTCTGTTGGAGGCAAAATTTACCTTTGGTGCGGTGCGTTGTGTTTGGATGATCACACTTTGCCATAAGCGCAAATCAAACCTTGAATAAGTATACTTCTAAAAATAAAGTAATAGCGTAAGCACTATGATAAATTTATTTTCCCTAAGAATGGATAAAACTGAACCTTTCGAATAACAACTCAAGATAACTAATTGGACTTAGAAATGTGCATCACAGGATTTTGCAAAGGATGGGGAAAAATAAGAGAGGTATAAGCAACCTGGCATTCAAGTGCAGGAATATTTAGACCCATTGAAATTGCAACTCTAAGCGGTCAGTGACCACTCGGAACTTTCAAACCCATCGAAATTGTAACTCTAGACTGTCAGTTTGAACTTTTAGATCCATTGAAATTGCAACTCTAAGCGGTCAGTGACCACTCGGGACTGTCAGTTTATATATAAAAATAGAGTAGGTGCTAAATTCAAAAAAGGGGCATATGATCCTGACTATACCATAATCTGGAACATATATATACACTCTGAATACCATATTTGGATGACCTTGGTAACTGGGAAGGATAGTAAAAAGAAATGAAGATGCAAGTACCAGTAAGAGTGGAAACAGAGCCAGTGTGGGAGATCCGCTGCTCTTCTTCCACCGACTATTCATGAGTGTAGACCTGCAAGCAAGAAAGGAGGAGATAGTAAGTACATTAGATACCATGGAGAAGTACAAAGGTTCTATTTTTTTTCTAAAATGCAATCCATCTGATCCCATATTTCTGTTAAGAGTGAACCATATGCGAGAAATATGAATTTAGATGGTAGCCTTTACCTTCATAGGAACAAAATTTTTTAACGTAGAAAATGAGTTAGGAATGTACATATATTAATGTGAAATGAAAGAAAGTTTCAGAACCAAATCAATGATAAAATGAAATCAGCGTCGACACGGCGTAGAAATGCTACATACTTATAAAATAAAATGAAACCTTGCTAGAGAATAAAAATTCTCTAAATGCGTACAACTGAGAATAAAAATTGGAAAGACCAATTCTCTAAAACATACAAGCAAGAAACATTTGCATCTGTTCTCTCCAATTTGAGTGAAGCCATGAGGAAATGTAATTCTAAAGGTAGTTAATAACATCCTTAGATTCCCCGATTGTGTCATAGCACAAATCATTATGACTAATGAATACAAACATGTTAGCACTGAACGTAACATAGGTTGATCAAGAGGCTCAAATCAGCCATTTTTTGTCGGTTGTCAACGTAACACTATTTTTTTCTCAAATCATATAGGAATTAGAAATTAAAAGGAAACCAATGTCATTTAATTTAGCTGTGTATTTGTATCTTCGTCGCTTGCACCCATGTGGTAGGTAGGGAACATTGATGGAATAAATCTCACATATGCCTCTGTATGATAACCATAGTTAGGAAAGCAACAGGATCAAATTATCGAGAAGTGCAAAGTAGGCATGAGCATAGATCCTCATACCCAAAGCAGCAGAACCCATATGTTCGGAAAATGGTAGAGCTCCCCTTCTTTAGCCTTGTCGTAGGCTAGTAACATCTTTCGCTTCCTATTGTCCTGTCTTCATGATAACTAAACATCAAGTATTACAAGTCGGTAGGCCCGTGAGACAAAAAAAAAGAACATGTAACTACATTTAGAATGCCTAGATTACTAAAAATTATGTCCTGCTACCCCGAAATCAAGAACGTAGCAAGCAAGCATGGCTCAAGCACCAAGAATTTTGGTATAGAAATATTTTAAGAAAGAAGGAAAAGCAGAGGCCAACAAAGAATGTGGTTCCTTTTGCCAAAAGCAAAGGACAACATATCCTATCAAGATAATAGCAACGTGGAATCTTATTATCATTTCTATTAGACCACACACACACACAAAGGCACAAGACAAAAGCTAGTTCATGAAGGCATTAAAATTAAAAATTTTAATCTAAATCTCTCACGGCTAGGAATAGAATAGCTTAGAGTTCAGACTTTCAAAGTCTCGCATTTCAGTTTCAAAGTGAGACACTACTCATGTTTGAGTGTTAACCACTAATGTAACTTGGAAAGCATGGCATAATTTACTGGCTAAGAGGATGGCTATTCCAAGGAACAATAGTTGACCTATATAATACTTGTTGTGATAATTGGAAATCAGAAATTAATTAGTTAGTGTGGGATGCATCTACGCCATACTACTAAAATAAAAGTTTCTACAAAGTCAATTTTCATCAAGATAGCCTCTAGACAACGGTACGGTTAGAAAAAAACTCGAATCCGCATGAACAATAACAAACCAACCTGTACAACTTAAGTCACTATTGGATCAAAAATCGACTCGGGTTCTACGAGAATAGGCAAATTGCGTTGGTCCACACAAGAGGCAACAACCCATTGGTAGTTGACTAAAAAAATATCTCATGCGCACAACCAAATCAAGGACCCAATTACACAAGGTACGAAGGAAAGAAGCGACCATATTATTGTGAAGTCTCGAACCGTTATGCATATAGAAAAAGTGGTTGGCGTGTTTAAAATTTAAATCCAATATTAAGCTAAAAACGTAAAATTAAAATTGTGTTAGTGCACGGACTAAATCCTAAGGCAAACAATTACAGGGGAACATGGCATCTAGAAGGCAGGATTCAACTCTATAAATCTTATTGCCTCTTGCATGACAAACATAGGAACAATAGTGAAAATCAAAATACCTAAATAGGTAATTCATGAGCAATTTCAGGTGTGGCAACCAACGGAAATTTAACATAAGAAGGCAAACCTATAATTTTGCGGCCATTTCATCTTTCTCAAATATATTGTCCGGCATGGTGCTGAAAATAAAGAGCACCTCGGGCCGCCTACATTGAGTAATATAATAAGGTCTCCAAATGTGGCTCCATAACAAGGAATCGATATGTTGCCTAACCTTGATAAGACTCAAAGAAGCGAGACATACCACCATCTTGCCGCTTGGTGGATCGGCAAAGTGATGTTCGTGAAATTCATCAACAATGACCGCAATCCCATTGTCTCGCACAAAATGAAGTAAAAGGAACTAAGAAGCAAATGGATGAAACCATGGAAGAATAGATTAGACATAACATATCGGTGCCCTTCGTTCATGTAAAAGGACAAAGACAACTCAAGGGCACAAGCGAAGACGTACCTAGGGTTTCCTATAGCAATGCAGACAGCGGCACACGGAGGGAGGAGGGAGCCGGCGCGGAGGGAAGCGAGCCACGCCGGCGGCGCGAGGAAGCGGCCACGCCCGGCGGCGCCCGGCGGTGTGGAGGAGGAGGAGGGTAGCCACGGCCGCTGCCGCTCGCGTACGGCAGACGTTGCCGTCCCCATGGACGCAGCGGGAGAGGGAGCGGCGGAGAGAGATTGGGAGACGAGGAGGAAGGCACGGGGGGAGAGAGGGGAAGAGGAGGGCGCCGCAGGGGGAGGAGGGGAGGGCCGGCCGCCGCCGCCGCCGTGGCTGGCCGTCGTCGCCGTCGCCGGTGTCCCGCGTCGAGGGGGAGAGACGAGAGAAGGTTAGAGGGGAAGGGTTTTTTTTTTTTTTTTTTTTTTTTTTTTTTTTTTTGGGGACGGTATATATTTGGGTCAAAACAAAGAGCAAGAACAAAATCGACCGCCCAAGCTAGGATCAAACGATCGAAAATAATTTTGCTACCGTGGACGCCCTGGCCGACGGTTTACTCCACACCAAATATTACTTTTAAATGCCCTTGTTGTGTACTGCCTCTATATGCCGCTCCATGCTTACATGGATACTGGAGCGGCACTCTAGACTGGTGCTATGTAGAAGGCCTTACAAGTCAGAATGGAGGCCTTGGAGCAGAGATACCAACAAGTACCTAAAATTCAAAACTTGCTAGGCTTTTAGGGTCTGTTTGGATTGCACCTGGAATAATTTGCCCGGGCGGTGGTTGGCCGGGCATTGCACGGATAGCGTTCGTTGAAACCCTAGATAGGTGACCGGGCCGGCGGGGATGCCCTCCGCCAGGCGGCAAAAAAGCGCTGGGGTGCGCTCGGATGTTGCCCGGGCTAATCTAAACCTTCTATATGGGAAACCCCCACTTAGGAGTTCTCGGCTTCTCGTGAAGCCACGTCATCCAGTGGGTCCTACAAGTCGATAAAAAAGCGAACCGGTCTTCCCGGCCTTCCCCGGTCCGTCGTCCCCGCCGTTCGTCTTCTCGGTGGAGTCCGTTTCGATTACGCCGCCGATTTGAAGCTGCCGAGGTGCTGGCGTTCCCCTTCTCGGTGGTGGAGTCTCCCCACTCACGGACGAAAGTAAAATTCCGTCGCCCGGCGTTTCTTCCCCACCAGCGCGTGCTGCGGCAAGCTGTTTCGACGTCCGCCCGCCTCCTCCTCTGTTCGCCTTCTCCACCGCGATGTGATGACGGTGACCGCCCGCCTCCTTCCCTTGCTCTTCCGCACTTTCGGCCGACCGCCCGCCTCCTCCCCTTCCATGCTCTTCTACACCGGTTTGCCGGCGGCCGTTTCCCCTCGCCCCGACCTCATAGGCGGCTCTTCCCCTCCGGTTCACGGGGGAGATGCACAAGACCCCGGATCAGCCCGCCGCGCGCGCCGCCCGCCCGCAGATCGAGGAGGAGGGGAGGGGGAGTGTGGGCGGCTTCACCGAAGACGCGGGGAGAGGGTGGAGCTCCGACGAGAGAGAAGAGGAGCGCAGCCATGGGGACTGGCGCCGCCGTAGCCTCGCGCGGGGGCGCCGAGGGGAAGATGCGGCGGTGCGGCTCCTTCTGTGCTCCGCTGCTGGCGCGTGCTCCGACGCGGCTTCCGCCACGCCCGGCGCCCGGTCGAGGCTCCCTCGCACAGTCGCGGCGGCTGCCCGTCGCGCGCACCACCCGGCGGCGGCGGGTGCAAGATGGTGGCGCTGCGCCGGCAACCACAACCGGCGCTGGCGGGCGCCGACGCCATGATGACGGGGGGGGCGGCGTGAGGGCTGGCCATCCACGAGGACACGCGTGCGTGGCGCCGCTCTTCCTCATCGACCGCCCATGCTCACGGCGCCCGCCGCTGTTCCTCATCATCGGGCTCACGCTCGAGATTGACACCCGCGGCGGTTAGGCAACTCATGGCGGCCCCGACACTCGCAACTACGAGCGGTGCCGGTTAGGCAAGTCATTGCGGCGCCGGGCCGATTCGCTAGCGATGTCGACCTCGGGCGAGCTCCAAAGGTTCGTTTACCCCACCTCCGAATTAATCTCCGGCTTCCCATGCCATCCCTCCGACCGCTGCTCCGCCATCCTCAACGTTGGACCTCTGTGCGCCCCGCCGTCGCCGCAATTGACCACCTCCCCCCGGCGATCCCTACCAACCTTCACCGGCCCACCACGTTCCTACACCCGAAGAATCCTAACCGTTCTCCGGTTTTGGTGATGGGTGGAGAGGTGTACATGTCGACTCTAAAGAAACCATTTCCTCACATACCAATGGTTGCTTCTCAAGGAATTAAAATCGTAAGCGACTTTGTTTAGTGTGCGTATGTCAATGATGCCTACATATATAACTTCCTCGTTATTTTGTTCAAGTATAAAATGTCTTGAAATCTTAACCGGACGAAATGTGCAAGAACATTGAAGGCAATATCTAAGCTTCGAATCTGTTAACACAATGAATTATTTCCGGCTTTTTGAGAACCTCCAAAGCGGTTATTGTATGAAATCGATGTATGAACCATTCCAACGGGTGGGATTGTATTTGTCGTTCAATCAAGAGGTACATGGAATTTGGGACATCCGCGATGGTCTTATCGATACTATTTTTGACAATCAATCGACGAGGGATGGAAAATTCAAGGAAATTTCGGAACTAGCAAATCTAGCAACTTTAGAGGCATCGCAGTTCATTAAGTGAGACAAATGCGAATATTCTACAAGCATCATAGATTCGCGATCCGAATATGAGGTGTGTGTACTAGGTTTGTGACACAACCTTGGTGTGCATTATATGTGACCGACTTACGTGGAAAGAGTTAGTTCACCTCCTAAATACGACTCTGAAGCCACGGTGCTATGCACCGCAAGAAGCCAAGAATGCACCAAAATTTTGTGTGCTCGAACAAGGATGTGATCAGAGGATCTTTGTGATGCCAAGAAGCTAACCAGACGTTCTAGGTGCCGCGGAATCACCACAACTCGCAAGACAACAGAGGCGGATGAAATCATGAAAGGGAGATTGCTGATTTGTTTGTGGTTTGACCGACATGATAGATGTAACGCAGATTCATAGGAGGGTAGTAGTAGCGGTTTCTCTCGCACCATCATACCTTACAATTCCTCTTCCTCTTCACCAGTATCATTGACACCAAATAAATATTTTAAAGATCCCATCAATGGCCAACGCAGCCCTCCACTATGTTGTGATTTATTATGCATAAATTCTAATTAATTACATGGCTTATAGGAATTATAAGTTACACTCCATACCTATTACTTCGAAATTCCTATACCCGCGCAAGCAGAGAGGTAGAATCCTATTCTCCCGTGATGCAATTCCAAATGATTTACGATGCACACTAATTTGCAAATGGTCTCAAATTTTTAGCGGGCTTCATCGGACAAAGGTGTATCTTGCTTGATTGAGCCACTTGTCTTGATTCTTCACGTTGATGCGTAATCATTGAGATTTTCCCTCTTCGAATCAGGTTCCTCTCAAAAACATAAACCTTTGTCCATTGCTATTGTGTTCCATTTAATAATAGGCATACCTTACGCTAATTTCCTTTTATCGCTATAGCTATAGAAGATTCATGTTTGCTTTATATAAAAGGGGCATGTTGTTTCCCAAACATGATATGATATATATCTTTGCCGAAACCATGTCCATGTCAAATTAACCTGGCTGGTCCTTTGTCCTTTTAAGCATTACATAAAAAGATCTTATGCAAAACTTTGAAATATAGATGGATTATCTATTCACAAGAAAACTATTACCATTGATTCCTGTGTTGACAAGAAAATGTACCATTGACTCCTAAGGTAGTATGTGGTGATTTCTATTGTGACTTTCAAATATAGCCCTCTCTAGATTTTTAAATTTTAAACGGAATGGACAATTTCTGTTTTCCTTCCTATACGATGTCTTGATTTGAGATATTTCTTACATATCCGCCAATACAATTCGATTTGTAGGCTGGGATTCATCATCGGCTTGAGTTTCGGGCAAATCGGTTTCATTAAGCAATCGAATGTCATTTCCGGACAAGGTACGTATAGTACTATCCTCATTTCCGTATCTACGAATTTGGATGATAGAAAATACAAACATTTGTCTCAATCGGATATGTCAAATTCTACCGCGGATACGTTATTATCCCAAGCTAGCACCAACAAAACTAAAAGTCTGTTTCTTTGGTATGGCACATAAAATCGAAGTTTCCTTTCATAATATGTTTTTTTCAGGGGTTCCTTTTTCTCTCTAAGATTCATATTCATATTTCGATTTCATCAATTTATGTTTACATTAGATATATGAAACCCTTGCTATGAGCTTGGAAAATAATTATTATTTTTACAGCATGACATAGATTTTTTGCTACAACCACATGAATTGTGAGGTGTCCACTAATTCTCTCTTATATATTTTTTTTTGCACACTAAGGCAACGCGCGGAGAGTCCTCCTAGTTAGTATTGAACCGTAACAGCTGCAGTCTCTTCGCTTCTTATTCTTCTTGTTCCTTGTTATTATATTATTGTTCCTTGTTATATATATTTCTTTGGTGATGAAACGAGCGTCAGAGCACTCGTGTTCCTATTTTCTCGCCATCCATATAGGTGTGCCCAACTACCATTAGTATATAGCTAAGTACACGTTGAAATCAGTATTAGTACTATGTAGTGTTAAGTTAGTTTCAAATATTTTGTAAATTACTATTGTTATTAATTAATTGAGAAATATATATATGGATGATTTTATTTATTTATATTAATTAATTAATATTATACCTTTTATTAGTTAGTATTAATAAGTTAAAGATGCATTGTTGATTGGTACGCTCTATTAAATGAGAGGCATGATATTTTATTTTATTCTTAATTTTTTATTTGTTGATTCATAAAAGCATTTGCTTTATTTTTCTCTTTATTAGTTGTGTTTATATTAGTGAAATGATATTAAGTAAGATTATATATATAAGAAAACATATTTCCTCTCTTTATTAAACTTCTAGAGGCACGGGCTTCCAACCAAACGGACTATCTCTCTACTTGCGGCGAGGCAGATTACATCGAATGTCCGGGCAACCTTCGGGCAACACTTTTTGCCAGACAGGTCATCAGTCACCAACCAAACAAGCCCTTAGAGCTTCTTTGGATCAAGACCTGGGAAATATGCTTGGACTAGGCAGTTACTACAGGTCGTTGATTTCCAAAGCCAGGGACTGGCTTGATATGCTTGGGTACTTGCCCCAGGCGATCAACGTCTGATCCAAATAGTCCCTTAATCCTGCAATGTGAGTTTGTTAAGGATTTAAAAACCCAAACTCATGTCCGAATAGATCGTATCAGTCCGAATTAATAACATAAAATTATTAAGTAGACTTGTACATTTAGTGGCAAATATAAAATAGAAGTGTTTGTTTATCTTTAGACAAAGTTTAGGTAGTCAAATCTGTCGATTTTTTTATACATGTGACCCATTCATGGCGGATCTAGGGTATTCCCTAGTTTTCCGGGAATACCCAACTATTTTGGTACACTTTCATGTATATATGTGTATATACTTGTATATATAAATGTATAATGCTACAATTTGCAATATTTTCATGTATATCAACCCAAAAAGGGTAAAAACTGGCCTTTCAATTAGAAGTTCAGTATTTAGAAAGCAAATATTGGTTTCAAGCCTAAGAATTTGTTTTTTTTTTTTTCAGTGTTATTGGCTATATTTTAAGCCTATGAATTCGATTTTTTTTCTTGATGTATAAATAGGAATACCCAAGTTTTAATTCTGGCTCCGCCTTTGGACCCATTAGATAATTATGGTACAAATACAAAAACACAATCAAACGTTTAGAATAAGACACATTTAGTTCCAAAGAAATCGGTCAAATAAATAGCGAAATTCATATAAAACAATATGCTCATCCCAAACTCAAATCTAGCTCGCTTTCCCCCTCCACCGCACGACCACACTGCACCTAAGGACAATTGTGTTCGTTACCGAGAGCGTGGGTTGGAACCACAACTTTCGAACCCCCCACCACCCCCCCCCCCCCACCCCCACACACCACACACACACACACACCCTCTCCCCAATGGATTAGAGAGTTTTTAAGGAACATTTTTATACCTCATACAAATTTCAGTTGACAAAACCTTGCGGGTTTGTGCCCGTTGGCATGTCTAAGTGGTTCAGATCCATATCACAATTCAAAACTTACTGTTTCACAAGAACAGTAATTTCAAGCGTCAATGAAAATGAACAGTAATTTAAAGGATTCTCGACAACTGGTAGTATGCTTGTACTACCATTAGCATCAGTACTAATCGGACCGTACTGTAGCATGTACTTTCCCTCCGGGATGGTATTAGAAGTCGTTTAGGGACAGACGACACGTCTCCAAAACACAACTTTGACCTTTTATTATTATAAATATATTTATGGAGATGTGATATATGTATACTTTTATCAAAGTATTTTTTAAGACAAATCTACTCATGTAATTTTTACATTTACAAACTCAACAACTTAAAAATTATTGATGATTTATATTCCCGATGTTTGACCCAAACCTTATCCAAAACGACTTCTGAGTATGAGTAATAATGTATCACGTCCCAATGTCGCCGGCCATGCATGCACGTCCCTTTCCTTTCAACGACCAGGGTTTTGGCTCGATCGACCGACACGCGTCGTTTTCGTCGTCAATCTGTCGACGGGATGGGCTGACCGATCGATGGCGACGCCGAAGACCACCGACGGCGACGTTCCGAGACGCCAGGCTCATCAGCCGCCAGCCCGGCCGGCCCACCCACCCAGCAGCTCTGGAATTCATTCACCGCCACTGTTGCCTCCTGCAGCCAAGTTGCAATGCCAATGCGTGTGCAGCGTACTGCAGGTGAGGTGGAACGCGACGTGATTAGTGAGTGGCACTGTTACGCCGTCGTGTACGTACAGTGTTTAGAGTGACGCCAGCTCGGCTAGCAGGCATTGACCGCCCAATAGGGATCCATAACCCGTCGGTTTCATCCCAATAATTCGTCCGCACGGAGTGAAGCGACGTGTGATGTCTGATGATGGAGATGGTGTCAAACCGTAGAGAAAGCACGGGGATATACTGTGCTGTTTTCTACTGTACTACAGTACTCTGTTTTCTCATAATGAGCTGCTGCTATGGTTTAATGGCTGACGCGAATTGACATTTTTGTTCGGAACTTGGGAACGCAGCATGATTTTCAGAACCATGGTCGCCACCGAACACATGATCCCAGTGCAGTGGCATCACTGAAGTCTGAGGCAGGCACATTACTGCTCCGAACTTTGATTTCACGAACACACACGAGTACAGTACTGTAGGTTTGGTTTAGGCTTGGGGAAGGAACATCGCGACGTGTTCCTTGAATGGTCTCTAGTCAAGTGACGCATCATTGTTGGTTGCCAGCTTATTTTGTGAAATCGGTGAATGATGAGAGAGCTACGAGTAAGCTGTAGCACCGACGTGATAAACGATAGTGAATTCTTTTTTTTAAAAGATTGTTGTTAGGTCAATAGTAACTAAGCACAGGACAGCACAGATGGCTAACTGTAGCAAACGATCTGAATAAAATTGCCGAGTTTTAGTACATCTGAATTTAATAGAGCCACAAAAAATAGTGCCAGTATTGGGAGCTAGCTGTTTGGTTGGTGACATTCAAACACGCACGATTCAATCAAACACAAAAAGAGCTAGCCATAAGATCCGTTTAATTACCAGTTGCTCTTAACTGATATACTACGTACAACTGTTATTACTCATAGAAGAATGATGTGTTTGGTTCCTCGCTTGACAATTTACCACCCAATTAAGCAGCCATTCTAGCCATCAAGCGACGGCCTAAAAAGAGTCATCTCTTCCCTTACAAAACAAAGGCGCCTGGGCATGAACATGAACTTAAGAACTGTAGATCCATAATCATGGAGGCAGTCCTTAAAAAAAAACATGGAGGCAGCTAGTGGACGGTCAGTGAAAACTATTTTGGGCCAATTTAATTGAGGCCACTTTTGTTTTTCCTTTTTGAGAGGGGAGGAACCAGGCCATCATCTGTTATGGACAATGAGCCTTCCTAACCCACGTGAGAAGCTTGATCTAATTAATCATCTAAGTAGAACCCTACTATAGCACTACCGGTTTGGGCCTTTCGGCCTCCGGGCCCAAAACAGAGGCGCGGCACGCCACGACGCAATTCGGCCGGGAAGAGAGGAACCACGTACCACGCGGGCCGCGTCGCCGACTGCGGCGAGCGAGCACGGTGCTGCTGATCGCCTTCCTCGGACGACGCCGGCGTCTTCGAGTCGTTATACGTACGGACAGCGCGCGGCGCCTGGCGAGATAACCGCAGCTCCGGCCGCGGCTCTGCGCGTGTTTCTCCTTTATTTTATCGCACAAGTGCTGAGCATATCTGGGCGGGGTGCTTTCTGGGGGCGGGCCAGCGGAGGTGACACTCTACTCCTGGCGAGGAGCCACTCCTATTCCCCTCAGTCCCCTCCAAATCTGAGTCCAAGTCTACTCCCTCCGTCCCATGGAGTTAAATCGTCGTTTTTGACTTTTGAACTTCATGTTTGACCATCCGTCTTATTCAAAATATTTATGCAAATCATAAAATAAATTAATCAATATTCAAGTATCTTTATTGATAAAATAAGTCGTAATAAAATAAATTATATTTGTGCAAAAATTTTGAATAAGGCGAAGCATCGAATAAGATGGCACGGAATCGGGGGTGACAAACTCAGTGAGACGGAGGGAGTATGTATTTTGACAAACCAAAACATCTTTCATTTTAGAATGGTGAAGACAATATAATGTAGTAAGCACTCCAGTTTCCATATCAAGGGTGCATAGTCCAATTGGCTCATCTGAGACATCCTAGGGGCCTAAGTTCGATCCTTAGCCCACACACATTTTCTCGATCTGGGACGTCATCCCCTTGGATTGTTTTTTAAAGTGTTTTTGATCCTCAAATCACCTCTCTCTCGTCTACCTTTGCCGATAAAAATATTAACATTCATCTACCATTTGGTTAAATAAAATAACAATTAAACTACACCCTCTAGTGAGGGACAAAGTTATCTTTTGTCAAGCTCCTTATTTGTCTAAAATCACTTGGATACCTTATATATATATTTTTGCACAGAGTAAATATATATAAACTCAGCCGTTAGAGGGAAAGACCGCCCCCCCGGTTTTCACATAAGAAGAAACTTTTAAGCTCTCCGACCGAGAAAACCACTGAAACTTGACCTCGCCCTGGGTATGTGGGCCATATTTGTAGTTACTACAATCGTGAAACATTTTAAACTTTGATGAGTATCGATTACTCAAAAATATATTTACATTTAGTGCGCAAAGATGAATAGCGTGAATAGATCCTTATTTGACGTCCACTATTTGAGTGGACATTTGTTCCAATACTATTTCTGTCATGTGCTAGGAAATAGGCCCGGGGTGACAGGCCCACGAGCCACGGGGGGGGTAGGCACCGCGCCGCCCGCCGGGGCGGCAAGCGCGCCGCCCCGGCGCCACCTCCTCCCTCCCGCGGGTTCTTCGGAAATTAATTAGAAAATAAAGAAAGAGTTGGCTAGGAATATCTTATGACTTTTGGTGTCCAAGGGGATATTCCATGAGGAAGATCCTTATTAGGAAAATAAATAGGATTGCTTGTAAAAAGGTATTCCAATCATATAAGGAAACCTTTTAGAGATTGCTTCGTTCACAAGTCCCACTAGCCGGGCTATAAAAGTAAGAGGTCTGTAATCTTTCAGGTCAACAAGCAATAAAGAAAATATATTCCCTTCTCTCCCCACCCCCACGCCTTTACACCCACCTGCCCGCCGCGCCGTAACTTGTAAAAAATTCGCACAACGAAGTTACTTTAGTTTTTTTTTCATAATGACTATTAATTCATTGATTTCGACACGAGTACTCACACTTTTTATATATACTCTTGGAGCAAAGACACTATTTTTAGTGGTAGACAATAACCTCTTAACAGTAATGCATCCGAGATGATTTCTTAATCTTTGATATCTATGCTTTAGTTCTTCTAATGTGCTTCGTAATATTATCTAATCGTGTTTTGTAAGGTATATGTGACAAGAATTTTATTATATTCTCCATCTAAATACAAATAAAAATCATAAACTTATACTAGTAAAATAATCTTTTTTTTTTTTTTTTTTGGGTGGGGGGGCATGGCCCCTGCCAGCCCCCTTGGCTCCACCACTGTTAGGGCTCATTGTCATCCGAAATGAATTTAGTACCCAAGTATGTTCAGAGCCAAAGGGAATCACTATCTTTTTTTCACGGGATTGCAACATGATCATGATCTCTCAGCCCCAAGCTTTAGGTAGTTTGGAGCTTGGTGCCTTTTCCGTATGAATATTATCGACACAATGGCCACCTATTATTCGACACAGATTCATCTCCTTCTTCATTCCGTTGTTATAGGATGAGCAACAAACACCCGGCTAGTTATTTTCCTAAAGGAAGAAAGACTAATTACCTTTTCGTTCATAAGCAAACATTTGTATTTCATTTAGAATACAGATTGGCATACCATTCTCTTGTTTCAGATAATTATCACCTTTGGCCAAATAAGTCATTTTTTAGAGTTGAGTAAATTGCGCGGCCAGTCCGGCCTTAAAGTAGTGGCGAAGTTTTATTTGGGTCCTCAAATTACGAAAGTGCACGCTTGGTAGCCTAATCTGCTTAATTTGGCTCATAAGGTGCATGTGACCATTGCCAGTGTCACGACCCGGAAATAGGGCCCATGAGGACAGGCCCGGCTGGCCCAAGGGCGCCCGGCGCCGCCCCCCGGGCTCAAGCCCCGCCCCCGCCGCCCGTCTCCTCCCTTCCGCGGATTCTTCGGCAACTAATTCGGAGATAAAGGAGGAAAATATCTAGGATTATCTTTAGGTGTTTTGGTGTGCAGGGGGCTATCTCATCTATAAGGGAGACCCTTATTAGGAAATAAATAAATAGGATATGCTTGTAAAAGGTATTCCAATCTATAAGGAAACCTTTAGAGAGATTGCTTGAGATACAAGTCCCAATAGCCGGGCTATATAAGTAAGGGGTGTGCAATCTTTCAGGGCAACAAGCAAATAAAGAAAATTTATTCCAATCTCCTGCCCCCCTCTCCTCCCTCGCGCGCCGCCCTGCCCTGCCTGCCGCCGCCTCCACCACCGCGCCGCCCCGCGCGCCCGCCCCATCGCAGCGCCGTCGGCGCGCCAAGCCGCCCGCCCCGTCCCCTCCTCCTCCCTCTCCATCCAATCTTCCCCAATTCACGTGTCGACTCCGGCCCAATCTAGCTGGAAACGTGACCCGGCCTTACCGACTTTTAAGCACAAAAGGCCCTCCTCGATCTCAACCTATCCTCCTCACTCCTTTTATCCTGTTCTTGGGTCTCTTGACGAAAGCGGAAGGGGCGGAGGGTGGCGGCGTAGGTGACCGGTGTTGTCCGCTTGAAGGAGGCACTGGCGGAGGGCGACGAGGGTGGCTCGTACGTTTCCGTATGAATATTATCAGCACAATGGCCACCTATTATCGAGTTAATGTTGTGGATTTGTCGACATTGCGGAAAATTTTAGACCATTTTCATTTGGAAACCGATGATTTGTATGCATGAATGTCGTTGTTCTAGGGTTCTTGGTACTGTTGGGCAAAATGTTGAGCTAAATGTTTCAATTTGCTTGAAATGTAATAGGTTTCTTTGTCGGTGTTGGGGATAGCCGTGCTTACATCGATGAAAAAATTGACTGGTTTGATTAGTGTGATGCTAATACTTGGTCAGTCCTATGGATAGAAGACTTTGTGGGTCAATTAGGTTATGATAAGGCATCACATCCTAAACTGAAGATGTATTGATTACTGCTCAGGAACACTTAATTGATTGTTTGTGAATCATAGGGAATGATGGTGAAACTCAAGTCATGATGTCTGTGATTGATAGGGTGAAGAACCTGCTAGTAATTTATCTTGACCATGGTGATAATATTTCTAGTATCAATTATGATGTCTTTTAGCAAATCTTGTCTGCAGTTTGTCTATGGTTTATAGTCCTGATAAGGTTGTGACAGTTGAGAGTAAGGTAGGGGAGAAATTGCCAGTATTTTACACAAACCTCAGATGACATAAATAGTACTCTCTGTTCTAAACTATATAAGTCGTTTTGATTTTTTTGATACCCTCAGTTTGCTATGCTTCTAGACACATATGTTATTTATAAATACATAGCAAAATAGATGTACCAAAAACAATCAAAGCGACTTATAATTTTGAATGAAATGAGTAATGTCTTGTAACTGCCCATATTCTAGTGTCTAATTACTCGTTTGCCCTTGTTTTTTAAACTTTGTTTGTTTACCCTATTTTTAGTTTTTCAATTGCACAAATGCCCCTAATAGGGGCAAGCGAGCAATTAAAACAATTGCAAATGCCCCTAATAGGGTCCAACGAGCAATTGGAAGACTAAAAACAGGGGGCAAGCGAGCAAAGTTTAAAAAAGCGAGGGACAAACGAGCAATTAGACTCGGAATAGGGACAATTGCACAATTATTCCTTTTTAAAATGACTTAGAATTATCATAGAAGTTGAGTTGTTTAAGGAGATAAGGACTATTAAAAATGCTTTT
Organism: Hyparrhenia diplandra; assembly: GCA_015847255.1. NCBI lineage: Eukaryota > Viridiplantae > Streptophyta > Magnoliopsida > Poales > Poaceae > Hyparrhenia > Hyparrhenia diplandra. The sequence continues at coordinate 146,565 of JADLZK010013113.1, forward strand.
ATTTTTGCATTATAATTACCATAGAACATAAAAATTGATGTGATAGTTTTTAGTCTCTAATAACTGACATGCATGGAGACTTCTTTATTAGCCAAATGCTGCCTCCATCTTAAAAAATAATATAATCGTAGCTTCGAACCTAGATAACAACTGCCCAGATTCAAGTTTGATTTTTTTAAGATAAAAAGTCATGATCTTGTGTTTTTCTCTCACAATAAATTAACATCAGCCATACTCCCTCCATCCCAAAATAGTTGTCGTTTTTCGCTTCGAGAGAAACATCTGCCGGCAATTATATATTAAAATAGGATTAATATTTATATTACATAATTAGTATCATTGGAAAGATCTTTTGATCTAGTTTTTTAACAAATTTATTTAGAGATTTAAATCTTGTGCGTATTTTCTACAAATCGAAGTCAAAGTTGTGCAAGACGCACACCGACGACGACGGTCTTTCTGAGACGGAGGGAGTAGAAACGACCATCTAACAGCCGTTAACACAGGGCTACAGGCTACTCTTGTGTGCAGGCAATGGAAATCACTGTGAGACGTGATAAGCTATTGGGCAGGTAGAGGAGTAGCTAGATTCTAAAAGAAGAGAAGTCTGTGTGCTATGCCGTGCGTGGGACCAGAGAGTGGACCGACACCAAGACCGGCCGCCACCGAATGCCACCGCTCAACGCAAGCACCACAAGCCGCCCACCTCAGTTGAAGCCCCCAGAGACAGCCAACGAGACCTGACAAAAACCCATCTTTGCTGCGCTCCGAAAAAGCCGAAGCACCACCACCATATCACACGGCACGCACGATCGATCGGCGCCCCATCTCCTTTCCCTCACTCCACCCAGAGAGGGTGAGAGCTGCAGCCACTCACTCTGCTTGCAAGCTCCGGCCGGCCTCCATCCCTCCTCCCCCTCCGACTCCGATAATGGGCTCAGCTTCAGGTGAGCAACAATCAAGCTCAACTGGTCGATCGATCACCAGCAGGTCCGTGAATCCGTGATATGATTCGACGACGACATGGTCGGCTATGCATATATGCGCAGATGATCTCCGGGAGCACCTGCTGGACGTGGACGGCGGTGCGGTGGCGGCGGCGGCGGGGCCCAAGATACAGGTGCGCGGGCTGCGGGCGCCTTGCCGACACGACCGGCGACGAGATCCTCAAGGGCGTCCACCTGGACGTGCCGCGCGGGGTCGTCATGGGCGTCATCGGGCCCAGCGGCAGCGGCAAGTCCACGCTGCTCCGCGCGCTCAACCGCCTCTGGGAGCCCGCCCCCGGCGCCGTGTTCCTCGACGGCGCCGACATCTGCGCCATCGACGTCGTCACCCTGCGCCGCAAGGTCGGCATGCTCTTCCAGACCCCCGCCATGTTCGACGGTACGTATACGCCCGATCATATAGTTCATACATACTGCAGAGAGACAGGGATTGAATTGAACTCGGAATCAGTTTGTTCATGATATTCATGCTTGATCTAATTGATCAATTGATTGATGGAACTCAGAACACAAGGTTCGATCTCGGTTAATTGTCTGAATAGTTAATGAAGATATATAATAACAATGGGGAAAAAATATCACAAATTGGCATTTGCTGAGCACATGGAAGTGGGCAACTGTGATAAGCTATCCAGCTGCCAATTCTAGATTGAATAGGTAAAAACAAGTCCCCGGTGATAAGTACCGTACCGTTTTGTACTCAGATAACATGGACGTGCATGATAAACTATGTGCCATCACTGTGAGCACACCATGATTTCCTTTTCACATCACATATATGATGCAGTAGTGCTTGGACTCTACATCCTGAGACTGAGTTGCTCAAATAATAACCATCCTTGAGGACAGAGGATGCATGATGATGGCGAACCTGCTAGTGCTAATCTTTAAAGAAAGCTCGAAAACCGTTGACAAATTTGAGTGGGATTCCATTCAGATTTTATTACTTTGATAGTACTAGTACACAACTAATTTATAAACCAACTGGTAGAGCTTGGACAGATCACGAAATATTTTAGATCGCTGAAGATCTGATCTAGTGCATTGGCAGGATGTTAGGTAGGTTTGTCTCTTTTCATCAAATCAAATATATACAACTGTAAAATGTGCCGTAGCACTAAACAAGATTAGTGATAGCAAACAATATAAACGATTGTTGAATGAAGAGATAACACAAGCAATTAACTCTGATCCAATTAAAATGGACCAATAACCTGAACACGTGACATTTTTTTGCTTCACACGAAAACTCTGATTAGTTAATTTCGTTTGAGTAACAGAGCTTTAAATTGTTGATGAACTTTTTTCTGTCTAGGATTTCCTTTCAGAAAAAAAGGCAGCAAACTTGAAATTTGGAAACACGGGTCCATGAACACTCTGCACGGGCTGATGATTTAGATGAAAAAATAGATGCGTTTTTTTTGTTTGCTAATTTAGTTGTAAATATAGGAACTTGCTTTGTTTAATTTTCATAATTGCATAGGCACTTCAGGTTATTTCTAACAGTGGCCAAGATGACAAATTGGATGCAAACTTACAAGATTGCTTTATATTCTTTATTAGTAAATTACATAGGTTATTTTAGTAACTCACACTGGCTATTCAATGACGAGCTCTAACATTGTATATAAATTTAAAGGTATCATGAATAACCTCTAATATTATATATAGATAAGTATATAGATTATATTTATATATATAAAATTGAATGCCCATCAGTTTCAGGTTATTTATCATAATGATAAGGGTGGTTTAAATTATATATAGATTTAGGGGCACTTCACATTCATAGTGGCACAAGTGGTTACAACATGTTTGGTTCATATGGCTAACATTGTCACTTTATAATTCTAAAATTGTAAGTAGAGTGACTGTAAGTCCACTTTTGTAACCATGCTGGACCACACTGTGATAGAAGGTTTTGTTACCAACTTTGCAATAAGTATAAATTTAGTTTTGTTCACCATACTTTCTCTAGCAGCCATAATTTATCTAGGATTAGGTATGGCAAGATTAATGGGCTCAGTTCTAACGTTTTTAGAAAATAAAATAGATTCAGTAACTAACCAGTCTAACCCCTAGGGCGCCTAAGGCGTGCTGTATTGAATTTTTTCCTCTACCTTAATATAAAGATGAATAACCTTTTTGTGTGATTGAGAAAAACTTTTTAGTGTCGATGTCGATTAGAGTCACGAAATTGATGGTGGAAAGTTTTGAATTTATTTTAGGATAGAATCAGTTTTTTCCACCACACCTCAAAACCAGCATAAACTTGGGTGAGCTAGATTTCTATGATGTTTAGAGTTTTTCTTCCTGCGTGCTTTTGGCAGGAACCGTGGCTGACAACGTGCGATACGGGCCGCAGTTGCGCGGCAAGAAGCTCACAGAAGCCGAAGTGGAGAACCTACTGAGCCTAGCAGATCTGGACCCTGCTCTGTGCTCCAAGCCGGCGTCTGAGCTGTCGGTCGGGCAGGCGCAGCGTGTCGCCTTGGCCCGGACCCTCGCCAACGACCCCGAGGCACGTGCACCATCACCTCTCATGCATGCTTCGTCTTCCTGACGTTGCCATCTCCATGGCCTCGCTGAGCTGTCTTGGTTGCTGCAGGTGCTCCTGCTGGATGAGCCGACGAGCGCGCTGGACCCAATCTCGACGCAGAACATCGAAGAAGCCATCGTGCGGTTGAAGAAGACGAGGGGGCTCACCACGGTGATCGTCTCCCACAGCGTGAAGCAGATCCAGCGCATCGCCGACCTGGTCTGCCTCGTCGTCGCCGGCGAGATCGTGGAGGTGCTCGCACCGTCAGAGCTGTCCGACGCCAAGCACCCGATGGCAAGGCGTTTCTTGGAGCTCAGCTAAAGAGTGGTTGCAGCTTCGTTCAGATTCCACCTCCTCAAAGATGCTTTCTAGCTGTTCGCGATTGGAAAGGATGGGACGTGATTATCTTTCTAATCTCCTCTGATGTTCTACTTTGTTTTCGCGTATACAAAGTAGCTTCTGACAGCTAAAAGTGTGTGCAAGACAAACATGTTCTCGGTGGATTTGCTTTTTTTTTTTTCGTGGACAACTGTTACTAGTAGTAGTTAATACTATTCTCCAAACTCTAGTGTTTATCTCCCCAAAAAAATGTAAATTTATTTTCAGGCAAGAATTAGCCAGAGTTAACCTCACGGCTAAAGATGACTTCAAGCATCAGTAGCAATTATGGCTAGACACTCTATGTAATTTTGCTTATTTTTTTTTCATTTCCTTCTGTGTTTCTTAAGGCTTGTATTAGGAGAACTCTTTTGTTTATAAAATATAAAGTCAGTTGGGGGAAACCCCTCTTTTGTTTGCCTCAAATAAAACGGTGCTAAAATTAACCCAAAAACCTAGTTTTTCTCAACATGTTTTCAATAATTTCCTCAAAAATTAAAAAGCGGGCTCACTTGAAGATTTTTAATTTGGTTGCCACTTGTTGCCTGTTGGGCAGGGTCTAGAGAGCTATTGTTCTGCACAAATTCAAGTGACTTGGCTCACTAGGCTAAATTCAAATTCAAGTGATTTGGCTCACCTGATATGCTCACTTGAAGTGCTATAGATTCTAAATTCAAATTCAAGTTACAATAGTGCAGATTGAACCAGAGCACCCAAGCAACACACATTCACTTATAGATGGCTAAATAGGCTAGGCCGGCCTGATGGCTCTAGGCACTGCCTAAAAAAACAAGGCACTAGCCTAGCCTGATGTAACATAATAGGACCAATGCTGATACGAGCATAGGTGTAGGGACGTGCTTGGAGCGTGTTTCTAGTCCGTATTGCTAGCTTGTCGTGGCACAATTAGTTGGCACTATGCCGGTCCGACCCCTACCCGCTATTGGATGTTTCGTGTCCATACTCAACTGTTGGATGCACTTGATGGAAGAACCCTAGGTATATCATTCCTCCCTCTTCGGTTCCTCCCACTATTCGGATGCTTCGCAACTCACCAACTCTCTCTCTCTCTCTCTCTCTCCTCTCCCCCCCCCCCCTCCCTGTCTCTTTGCGCCGTGGCACCAATGAGAATGTGGACCCTCATGCTCTAATCGTTCACCTACGAGCTTTTTGCCATCGCCCTCGTGCGTGTCATCTTGCAGGTGTGGGCCATCAAGCACTCGCCCATCGTGCTTGCCAACATGCTCAACACTTTCGGAGTCAAGGCACTTCTGCCTCCTCCACTCCCGAAGCCGATGGCGGCTGCTCTCACTCTCTCAGTGACGGCGTCCTCCTCTCAGTGGAACGGTGTCACGCGGATCTTTAGCGATTGCAGCATGGGGACAGCAACAACAGCGGCGCGGTCATGGCAGTGACGAAGTTGCTGTTGTCACGGCACGGCTAACAGGCTGTAGGGTTATGCCTAGACAGAAACATCAGCATGGCAGCATTGCATGACATGCTACAAATAAGGCATAATATCAAATAATGCCGATCCCAGTAGTGTCAGGATCAGGCCATCCGTTTGGTCATCTATATCTTTATTAAGGACATTGTACGGCGTATTTGTTTTGAAAACAAGAATATAATGTCATGGGAGTGGCCTTATACTTAATACCAATCATTAAGCACGCTAGTCATCACAGAAGACCTCTTCTTTAAGCTGGAAGGCCTTGGTGAAGAAGGCTGGCCAGCAGAGGTACGACAAGCAAATGCCACTGACGGTGGAGGCGGCCATGATCAAGTTCTTGAGGACTATTTGCAGCTGGACTGCCTGGATCGGCGACGCACCTGCCATGATGAGCCCTGTCATGGCTCCTGGCAGAGTGATAATTCCCTGGGTCTTGGCGATGTCGATGGCCGGGGACAAGGCGATGCCCAACGACCTCCTCGTCTGCTCGAGAGTCGCCTCACGTGGCGTCGCACCTAGAGCAAGTGCTGTCTCCACCTGCAGAAAAGAGAAAACAGACAAGATTGTAAATATTATTTTATTTGCAATTGCAAAGTGATCGATGATCATACAAATGGGGAAATTAGGCAAGGAAAAGAAGTAAACAGCACGTTGCCAAGCTGCGATGATAGGGTTCGATCTGACCAGGTTCTTCTGCATCTTGACGTCGTCCCGGAGCTTCTTCATGGTGACTCCAGTGACGGTCATGGCGTTGCTGACCATCAAGCCGGCCGCGGGGATGACGTACCTCGGGGTAAACGGGAAGACATCGAGCACGAGGAGCAGGGCCATGGAGATCACGGTGCCGACGAGAATGGACACGAATGCGATGCACTTTCCACGGGGACCTGCTTCGCGCGCTGGCCCGCCGTGTAGCTGGCCACCGTCACCTGTATCATCGTTCGTTGCAAATTCATCAAATTAGTCGGATCATATCATCTTGTCGATGGAATGGAAACTTCTCTAATCGAGGGACCAAACACATTGCAACAACGTATAGATGATGAGGAATATATATAGAAAGTGAGTGATCGTCTGGTTACGTGCCATGAAGAGGTAGGTGAGGAGGATCCAAGGTGTGGCGTTCTTCTGGATGAAGATGAAGTGGAGGACGAAGCCGATGAGGGAGAGCTGGACGAAGGAGCGCGCGACGGCGTAGAGCATCTCGGCCTCGATCCCAAGGCGCTGAGTCAAACTCAGCATGACGGCCAGGGCGACGACGGCGATGGTAGCGGCCGGCTTGAGCATGCCCCAAAGGAAGTCTCGCCAGAAGCCTGGCTCCCCAAGGTCCGGCGGCGCCATCTGCTCCAGCAACGCCATCGCGTGCTCCATCTCTCCACCACCTCGCTCCCACACCAATGTTTTATATTTTATAGATAGAAAAGTGAAGATAAGGTGTTCGACATGAAATTGTTTTATATATATACAAATATGGTTTCATGAATGTGACGTTCATATATGCTCCTATCATTTCAGCGGCAATGTGCGGGGTTGTCAACCAGCACTAGTTAGTCCATATCATCACCGATTCAGCAAAAGACACAAGGCCAGGCGATGAACATATTTTTTAGATCAAGCGACATATATTCATCAAGCTAATGAAAGACGCACCTAGGCTCTCACATCTCAAAATAGAGCACATTTTTTTTTTTTTTTTTTTTGAAAGCGAGCTCGGCTCGTACTTCATTAAGAGAAAACGGATAGTTCAAGGATGCATGATGATGGCGAACCTGCTAATCTTTAAAACCGTTGACAAATTTGAGTGGGATTCGATTCAGATTTTATTACTTTGATAGTACTAGTACTAGTACACAACTAATTTATAAACCAACTGGTAGAGCTTGGACAGATCACGAAATATTTTAGATCGCTGAAGGTCTGATCTAGTGCATTGCCAGGATGTAAGGTAGGTTTGTCTCTTTTCATCAAATATATATACAACTGTAAAATGTGCCGTAGCACTAAACAAGATTAGTGATAGCAAACAATATAAACGATGGTTGAACGAAGAGACAGCACAAGCAATTAATTCTATCCAATTAAAATGGACCAATAACCTGAATTAACACGTGACAATTTTGCTTCACGCGAAAACTCTGATTAGTTAATTTCGTTTCAGTAACAGAGCTTTAAATTGTTGATGAACTTTTTTTTTTTTCTGTCTAGGATTTCCTTTCAGAAAAAAATGGAACAAACTTGAAATTTGGAAACACGGGTCCATGAACACTCTGCACGGGCTGATGATTTAGATGAAAATATAGATGCAGTTTTTTGTTTGCTAATTTAGTTGTAAATATAGGAACTTGCTTTGTTTAATTTTCATAATTGCATAGGCACTTCAGGTTATTTCTAACAGTGGCCAAGATGACAAATTGGATGCAAACTTGCAAGATTGCTTTATGTGCTTTATTAGTAAATTACATAGGTTATTTTTAGTAACTCACACTGGCTATTCAATTATAAATGACGAGCTCTAACATTGTATATAAATTTAGAGGTATCATGAATAACCTCTAATATTGTATATAGATTATATTTATATATATAATTGAATGCCCATCAGTTTCAGGTTATTTATCATAATGATAAGGGTGGTTTTAAATTATATATAGAATCTAGATTTAGGGGCACTTTACATTCATAGTGGCACAAGTGGTTACAACATGTTTGGTTCATATGGCTAACATTGTCACTTTATAATTTAAAATTTTAAGTAGTGACTGTAAGTCCACTTTTGTAACCATGCTGCACCACACTGTGATAGAAGGTTTTGTTACCAACTTTGCAATAAGTATAAATCTAGTTTTGTTCACCATACTTTCTCTAGCGGCCATAATTTATCTAAGATTAGGTGTGGCAAGATTAATGGGCACAGTTCTAACGTTTTAGAAAATAAAATAGATTCTGTGACTAACCAGTCTAACCCCTAAGGCGTGCTGTATTGAATTTTTTTTTTTCTCTACCTTAATATAAAGATGAATAACCTTTTGTGTGATTGAGAAAAACTATTAGTGTCGATGTCCATTAGAGTCGAAAATTGATGGTGGAAAGTTTTGAAAATATTTTAGAATAGAATCAGTTTTTTCCACCACGTCTTTTTTTTAAAAAAAAGCACGCAGGAAGAAAAAATTCTAAACATCATAGAAATCTAGCTCACCTAAGTTTTGGCAGGAACCGTGGCTGACAACGTGCGATACGGGCCGCAGTTGCGCGGCAAGAAGCTCACAGAAGCCGAAGTGGAGAACCTACTGAGCCTAGCAGATCTGGACCCTGCTCTGTGCTCCAAGCCGGCGTCTGAGCTGTCGGTCGGGCAGGCGCAGCGCGTCGCCTTGGCCCGGACCCTCGCCAATGACCCCGAGGCACGTGCACCGTCACCTCTCATGCATGCTTCGTGTTCCTGACGTTGTCATCTCCATGGCCTCGCTGAGCTGTCTTGGTTGCTGCAGGTGCTCCTGCTGGATGAGCCGACGAGCGCGCTGGACCCAATCTCGACGCAGAACATCGAAGAAGCCATCGTGCGGTTGAAGAAGACGAGGGGGCTCACCACGGTGATCGTCTCCCACAGCGTGAAGCAGATCCAGCGCATCGCCGACCTGGTCTGCCTCGTCGTCGCCGGCGAGATCGTGGAGGTGCTCGCACCGTCAGAGCTGTCCGACGCCAAGCACCCGATGGCAAGGCGTTTCTTGGAGCTCAGCTAAAGACTGGTTGCAGCTTCGTTCAGATTCCACCTCCTCAAAGATGCTTTCTAGCTGTTCGCGATTGGAAAGGATGGGACATGATTATCTTTCTAATCTCCTCTGTTGTTCTACTTTGTTTTCGTGTATACAAAGTAGCTTCTGACAGCTAAAAGTGTATGCAAGACAAACATGTTCTCGGTGGATTTGCTTTTTTTTTTTTTCCTGGACAACTGTTATTAGTAGTAGTTAATACTATTCTCCAAACTCTAGTGTTTATCTCCCCAAAAAAATGTAAATTTATTTTCAGGCCCCAGAGTTAACCTCACGGCTAAAGATTACTTCTTCAAGCATCAGTTGCAATCATGGCTAGACACTCTGTAATTTTGCTTATATTTTTCATTTTCTTCTATGTTTCTTAAGGCTTGTATTTGGAGAACTCTTTTTTTTTTAATGAAATAAAGTCAGTAGGGGGGAAACCCCTCTTGTTTGCCTCAAATAAAACGGTGCCAAAAAATAACCCAAAAACCTAGTTTTTTTCAACTTGTTTTCAATAATTTGCTAAAAAATTAAAAAGCGGGCTCACTAGAAGATTTTTAATTTGGTTGCCACCTGTTGGGCAGGGTCGAGAGAGATATTGCTCTGCACAAATTCAAGTGGCTTGGCTCACCTGAATAGGTTAAATTCAAATTCAAGTGATTTGGCTCACCTGATAGGCTCACTTGAAGTGGTATAGGTTCTAAATTCAAATTCAAGTTACAATAGTGCAAGTTGAACTAAAGATCCATACAACACACATTCACTTATAGATGGCTAAATAGGTTAGGGCCGATGGGTGGCCCTAGGCACTGCCTAAAAATCAAGGCACTAGCCTAGCCTGATGTGACATAATAGGACCAATACCGATACAAGCATAGGTGTAGGGACGTGCTTGGGGCGTGTTTCTAGTCCGTATTGGTAGCCTGTCGTGGCATGAGTTGGCACTATACCGGTCCAATCCCTACCCGCTATTGGATGTTTCATATCCGTACTCAACCGTTGCATGCACTTGATGGGAGAACCCTAGGTATACCATTCCTCCCTCTTTGGTTCTTCCCACTATCGGATGCTTCACAACTCACACACACACACACTCTCTCTACCTGTCTCCTCCTTGCACCGTGGGATGTGGACCTCATGCTCTAGCCGTTCACCTACGAGCTCTTTGCCCTCGCCCTCGCGCGTGTCATCTACATGTCTGGGCCCTCAAGTACTCGCCCATTGTGCTTGCCAACATGCTCAACACTTCCGGAGTCAAGGCACTTCTGCCTCCTCCACTCCCCCAAGCCGACGGCGGCTGCTCTCAGTGACGGTGTCCTCCTCTCAGTGGAATGGTGTCGCGTGGATCTTTAGCGATTGCAGCATGGGGACAGCAACAACAGCGGCGCGGTCATGGCAGTGACGAAGTTGTTGTTGTCACGGCACGACTAACCGGCTGTAGGGTTGTTTTTTTCTGAAGGTCACCGGGGGGGAGGCGTTCCCCACCTGAATTTTATATATAATTGGCCCAAAACGGCCCGATATAAAGTTTTACAGCCATTTTAAAACAACATGGCATAACCATTGATAAGAAATCAACAACTATGCCCCAGCACAAGGGCAACAATAGCACGACCGAAGAAACACCGACGAGGAAACAAGAACAAGGCATATTAGCTCTTCAACTATGCCTGGGGAGGTGAATGAAGTCGCAACATAATCATCGTGATCCAAGCAAAGCTTGACAAGGCTTTCGCCCGAGCCTTATGCCAAGGAGTTGAGCGGGTTGATCGCAGAGAAAACAACAAGAAGTTCTTCAATGATGCCTTCAAGAAGGAGATTTCCGTCACCACCCGGACTAAGCTGAGCTGAGCTTTCGCCCAAAACCTTTGTTGATCGTGTTGACCCGCCCGAGATGGAGGTAGGATTGCCACACCGAGCACCGATGCTTGGACAAGAGGGAGGGACTTGCCGGCCGCTGCCACCCCACGCGGAGCCGTTCCCGGACTTCGCTCGTGACAGAGGGAGGCGCACACCAACTCGTCCGAAACGGGGGAAACAAATGTCGGTAGCCGCCACACCGCACAGAGCCGTTGCCGGACTCGCCCATGACAGAGGGAGGCGTGCACCGACATTCGCTCCAGACAGGGGCTTTGCGGCTGCCGCCACACCATGCGGAGCCATTCGCGGACTCGCCCGCGACAGTGGGAGGCGCGCACTTGAAAGCGATTGCCGGCCGCCGCCACACCAAGCGAAGCAATTCGGACTCACCCGCGATGGTGGGAGGCACGCACCGGCACCCACGGGCATGCAGCCCCACCGGCGGAAGCCCGCGGTCGAACTACAAGCACCGCGCCGCTGTTGTGACCCTGCAAAAAGAGAGCGAAGAAGACGGCATGTTGCCCCGCTGCCGGCAGGCCCGTGGCCGAACATCACGCCCCTGCACCGCTCCAATGCCCCATCCCCTTCCGCCTGAGAAGAAGCTCGCCGGCGACCACCATCTCCGACGCCTGTGCCTGCCATAGAAGGAGCGCCAGAGCTGGCCGCGGGTACTAGACCCCGTGCCCCCGTGCCCCGAAGCCCGCGCCAAGCCCCAGCCAATGCCGCTGTAGGAGGAGCCGTCCCCAGCCAAGGGGTGCCGGATCTGGCCACCAGAGCCCCGGATCTGCTCGTCCGGGCCACGGAGCAGCTCCGACCGGCACCACCGGGCGTCGTCCGCGGCGAAGGAGGCGAACAAACGGAGGAGATGGGAGCTCCACCGCTGCCCCCCGGCGCTTGCCCAAGTCCTGGCCGGGCGCCGCCACGATCGCCGCCGCAGCCACCCAACGGAGCCCCACGCGGCTCAAAGATGGGTGAGCCTCGCCGGCCGACCGCAGCCCACGCTGCCGAAGCCACCACGCGAGTGGGAGCCCCGCAGCCACCATCCCCGCAGCACCCCCGGCCCCTGCCGTCGACCTTCTCGGCGGCGGCGTGGATGGAGATGGATGGTTGGAAGAAGTTCCGACGGCTAGGGTCTGGCATGCCACCCGTGTCGCGCGCGTGGGGGCGAGACGCGGTTTCACTCCAGGCTGTAGGGTTGTGCCTAGACAGAAACATCAGCATAGCAGCATTGCATGACATGCTACAAATAAGGCATAATATCAAATAATGCCGTGCCCAGTAGTGTCAGGATCAGGCCATCCGTTTGGTCATCTCTATCTTTATTAAGGACATTGTACGGCGTATTTGCTTTGAAAACAAGAATATAATGTCATGGGAGTGGCCTTATACTTGATACCAATCATTAAGCACGCTAGTCATCACAGAAGACCTCTTCTTTAAGCTGGAAGGTCTTGGTGAAGAAGGCTGGCCAGCAGAGGTACGACAAGCAAATGCCACTGACGGTGGAGGCGGCCATGATCATGTTCTTGAGGACTATTTGCAGCTGGACTGCCTGGAGCGGCGACGCACCTGCCATGATGAGCCCTGTCATGGCTCCTGGCAGATTGATAATTCCCTGGGTCTTGGCGTTGTCGATGGCCGGGGACAAGGCGATGCCCAACGACCTCCTCGTCTGCTCGAGAGTCGCCTCACGTGGCGTCGCACCTAGAGCAAGTGCTGTCTCCACCTGCAGAAAAGAGAAAACAGACAAGATTGTAAATATTATTTTATTTGCAATTGCAAAGTGACGATCGATGATCATACAAATGGGAAAATTAGGCAAGGAAAAGAATAATATAAACAGCACGTTGCCAAGCTGCGATGATAGGGTTCGAGCTGACCAGGTTCTTCTGGATCTTGACGTCGTCGCGGAGCTTCTTCATGGTGACTCCAGTGACGGTCATGGCGTTGCTGACCATCATGCCGGCCGCGGGGATGACGTACCTCGGGGTAAACGGGAAGACGTCGAGCACGAGGAGCAGGGCCATGGAGATCACGGTGCCGACGAGGATGGACACGAAGGCGATGCACTTTCCACGGGGGACCTGTTTCGCGCGCTGGCCCGCCGTGTAGCTGGCCACCGTCACCTGTATCATCGTTCGTTGCAAATTCATCAATTAGTCGGATCAGATCATCTTGTCGATGGAATGGAAACTTCTCTAATCGAGGGACCAAACACATCAATGCAACAACGTATATAGATGATGAGGAATATATATAGACAGTGAGTGATCGTCTGGTTACATGCCATGAAGAGGTAGGTGAGGAGGATCCAAGGTGTGGCGTTCTTCTGGATGAAGATGAAGTGGAGGACGAAGCCGATGAGGGAGAGCTGGACGAAGGAGCGCGCGACGGCGTAGAGCATCTCGGCCTCGATCCCAAGGCGCTGCGTCAAACTCAGGATGACGGCCAGGGCGACCACGGCGATGGTAGCGGCCGGCTTGAGCATGCCCCAAAGGAAGTCTCGCCAGAAGCCTGGCTCCCCAAGGTCCGGCGGCGCCATTTGCTCCAGCAACGCCCTCGCGTGCTCCATCTCCACCACCTCGCTCCCACACCAATGTTTTATGTTTTATATATTTTATAGAAAAGTGAAGATACGGTGTTCGACATGAAATTGTTTTATATATACAAATATGGTTTCATGAATGTGACGTTCATACGTTTCAGCGGCAATGTGCGGGGGTTGTCAACCAGCACTAGTTAGTCCATATCATCACCGATTCAGCAAAAGACACAAGGCCAGGTGATGAACATATTTTTTAGATCAAGCAACATATATTCATCAAGCTAATGAAAGACGCACTTAGGCTCTCACAACTCAAAATTGAGCACATTTTTTTTTTCAAAAGCGAGCTCGGCTCGTACTTCATTAAGAGAAAATTGATAGTTCAAGGATACACAACCTTTGCCCTTCCCATGGCGAGATGACAGGGAGCCAGTGCAGGTAAAACACTAACACAAGGCACCGGTTGAAACGGTGGCGCTGGAAGATGTAAACTAAGAAGAACACAATTGAGCTACAAAAGTATAGGGAGACCGCTCATGGGGGCGAGAGCTCTATGAGTAGCGGGTGCAGCCCTCTGAAGCCCCTTGCGATCCAAGCCTCAGCCTCATCGCGAGATGTCATCGCGTCCTGGACACGTTGTGAAAAGTCCGCCGATTCCACTCCTTCCAAGTCTCCCAGGAGACGAGGAGCACGAGGGAGTCGAAGGCCCTCCTAAGCTGCCCCGCTGCGAGGGCGCGCACACTCAGCCACCAGGTGGCGAGGGGGGATTCCGGGGTTGGACAGAGATGCGGAAGGCCCACACGGGAGAGCAGCAAGTACCACACATGCCGAGAGAAGACACAAGAGGTGAGCAGGTGGTCGATGGACTCATCCTTCTGCGAGCAAAGGGCGCAAACCGCGGAGGACTGCAGTCCATGGCGCTGTCGTCGTTCGGCCGTCCATGGGCGACCGTGCAAAGCCAACCAGCAAAAGAACTTCACCTTGGGCAGGGCAGACGCCTGCCAAATCTCTAAGGCCCCCTCCAGCGGAGTCCTCCCAACGAAGAACGGCTGGTAGGCTGAGGAGCTGGAATAGGCTCCACCCGCCAACCGTTTCCAGACGAAGCGATCCGGGGTGTCCGGCTCAAGCTGCACGTGTTGTAGCATCTCATGAAGGTGCATGAACTCATCAACAACAGCCACCGTTCGGCGCCAACAATGTTGCGGGTCCATTGATTGTCGTTGAGCGCTTCCCGGACAGTGCGACCACGTCGGCGGCGCCTAACCGCGCGGAAGAGACTCAACACGAAGTTGCAAATGACACCCTCTGACAGCCACACGTCTGTCCAGAACAGCGCGCACGCGCCTATCTAGAACAGCGCGCACGCGCCTATCTAGAACAGCGTGCACGCGCTGTCCCCCAGCACGACCGTCACCGATGCCCGGAACAAGCTGTCAACCACGCACTCAGCCCTGCAAGGCAGGTTCGCCCGTGGGACGTTCGGCTGAGTGCCATTCCCAGCTAAGGCGCATCGCGAAGCCCGTGTACCTGAGGTCCAGCAGCCCCAGGCCTCCTGGCTCCTTGGGGAAGCACACGATGGGCCAAGCCAGCATACACTTGCCGGTTTCAGTCGAGCTTGTCCCTGCGCACAAGAATGCACGACGCCTCTTGTTGTTCTCCTCAGTTGCCCACAAAATTGAGCACATGAACACACGAACTAGAAAAATACAAAATTAAAAAACAAACAAACTAACTAAGGCCCTGTATGGTTCCTGGACTAAGTGTTTAGTCACCTTTGTAGTCGGTTAGTCATGTGTTTAGTCACCTTGTAGTTGGTTAGTCACGTGTTTAGTAAAGTACAATTCAAAGTTGAAAAATATCAAAGGCGATTAAAAAGTATACAAAGAAATTGTTAACACAACTCTATTCAATGTGAATAATGGAAAAAAATATATTTATACAAGTATTTGCAAGAATGGGAACATAATGAAATGAACTAAATAAACTTCATACACAATTTTTTTTTGAAACAATTATTAATTTTTTTTTTTACTTCATACTTCATACACAAATAGATGTCAATGTAATATGAGTACGGTTTTTTCTTAGAAAAGACAATATGAGTACAGATGGAAAAGTAGATAAAGTAAAATTATTAAAGCCTACCAGAGTAGGACAAAGAAACTAAAAAATCATTTGTTTTATTAGATCTAATATAAACACAACTTATGTCTAACACAAGCAGGGGTAAGATGCAAAAGTGGAGAATTATAATTGAGATGGAAACTATATACAACAATTGAGAATTAAAAATGTCACAACTAATATTTAAAACTATTTTTTTTTTTTTGAGATTACACAGTACAACGCAAACGCTCAACACGCACGCACACTTGTTATACAATACAATTTTCCTGTCATAATATGTGAGTACACAGGAGAAATAGGCAAAGTTATGCATCCTAAATGTTTTTAAAGATTTTATTAATGCTTCTATGTCTTCAAATTATTAGCCCGTGCAGTAGCACGGGTTGAGGGACTAGTTGTTATAAACTTGGATATACACTATGTACGTTCTCATATATAGTAAAAATCAAAGCGTCCCTTAATTTAGAACGGCGGGAGTATGGTGCTACAGTGACGTGCTCTATCACTGGAATAATAAGCTTTGATATATATCTAGCCAAAATATCCTTGGCCTTTTAGTAATCATCAGTTACAGTCGAGCACAAAAAAAATCCAGATAAAGAGCACTAGGGCCTCCGGCCTCACCAAAGCAATTGCACGCTAGCACATTTGTCATTTGATTTCTTCTTCACTCTCTGTCTCTCTCCTCTGAAATCTTCACTCCAGCAATGGCCTCATCAGCATCAGGTCAGCAACCACCCAAACCGAACCAGCACGTCGAGCTTACCATCTGCAGCGACGACGACGAAAGCGCAGGGAGGGCGGCTCGTGTGTTCGATGAACAAGACGACGAAGCTAGGGAGCTCCTCCTCGATGTGGCGGACAGCAACCTCGCCGACGACGGCGGCGGAGGTGATGGGCCGGCGGCAGCGCTGTCCGGTACCGGCGGTAGGCCGCCGCCCAAGATACGGGTGCGGGGGCTGAGGAAGCGGTCGGCGTCGACCGGCGAGGAGATCCTGCGCGGCGTCCACCTGGACGTCCCGCGCGGGGTCATCATGGGCGTCATCGGGCCCAGCGGCAGCGGCAAGTCCACGCTGCTCCGCGCGCTCAACCGCCTCTGGGAGCCCGCTCCCGGCGCCGTGTTCCTCGACGGCGCCGACGTCTGTGGCCTCGACGTCCGCGCGCTCCGGCGCAAGGTCGGCATGCTTTTCCAGCAACCCGCCATGTTTGAAGGTACGTGCATGCTCCTGTGCCAGTAGCCCAGTACACACTACTCCTTGTTCTTGAGTGCCAAGCTGCCTTGTGTTGTGTGCAACCAAGTCCAAGACGAAGTGCACGAACTCATGCACCTTAGTTAATTGTGCAAGAGCTAGCCCAGCCAGTGACTTGAGAGCTTCTTGCATGAAATTTGCCAAAAAAAAAAAAAAGAAAAGAAAAAAAAAGTGCAGTACATTCAATCCAAGGTTAAATTTGGTCTCCAGTTTAAATTTTCGTAACCTTGTAAAATGTCAAGTTATATTATTTAAATGAACAGGGCTACGTACTATGAAAATGTACTTTCAATGCGGGATCTTGTGTTGTAAATCCAATTAAAGTTTTTTAGGTGTCAATAGTCAAAGATGACAAATAAAACAAAATTGTCCATAGTTGCCATTCAAAGCAAGAAATCCTATTCGTTCCGCTTAATTTGTTTCAACGGGCTTTCACCATGTCATATATGTGTACCGATCCAGAACCCATATGACATCACAATGCAAGTTGTACTTTGTGAATTGGACAAATAGCCTGATTTTATTATCATCCTCAGAGTGGTACAAACCAAGTCATAACCTGGATTTCTAGGTTTGGTACAAACCACGTCAACGGCCTTTTTATTATATATTTCGATTAACCGAGGCAGGTACTGTCTCGGTTAATCATCTCTATTAACAGGACCTTTCAACTATGGTTGGCGCAGTTGCCCGTCTTGAAAAATGAAAAACGTCTGCCTCTGTAGTAGGGTTGGACAAATAGCCTCATCCTTGGAGTGGTACAAACCAAGTCGTACTCCGGATTTCTAGGTTTGGGAATCATTAGCTAAAGGACAGTTTTGACAGGGTAAAACATACACTTTCAATTCAGGAGTGATGTGGCTTTGCGTAATATGTACCCAACTTAGAATATAAGCTTTTACAGTCATTATTATTTAAGACTCAATAATTCCCATAATGAATTTCTCTAAAGAGCATACCGGTGCAGAGAGGAACAAACAATTGTTATGCACCTAGAAAGCATAGAGCCTGTTTAGTTCCCATGCAAACTCAAAAAGTGTTACAGTACCTATCACATTAAATCTCTTGACGCATGCATAGAGTATTAAATGTAGGTAAACCAAAAAACAAATTGCACAGTTTAGTTGTAAAGTGAGAGGCGAATCTTTTGAGCCTAGTTAGTCTATGGTGGGACAATAATTACCAAATACAAACGAAAATTGCTACAGTAGTCGAAGCCAAAAGCCAAATTTTTTTGGGTTTGCATGAGAACTAAACAAGCTCATAGTAGAAAATTACTACTAATAAAGCCAAAACGACTTATAAATTTCGAACAGAGGGAGTATATATGTTGACAAGTAAGACTTGATGCCCATTTTGGCATTTAGTTGGGCCTTACCGTCATTTTTCATAATAATGATTAGTATGTTAAGCACTTTTTCAACTCTAGATTCGGAGCAATTTGATAAAGACTTCACATGAGAACATACTCTTGTACAATGGCACCACCTGCTAATGTCATTTGAACTGTTCTTGGCATAAACTTAAATGCCACCCAACCCACTCCAATACACATGGGTTACGATGGATACACTACTTTCAAACACTACTTTCAAACAAGTCCTCTGTTGATAAGCTTCCAACAGCTTTGTGATGGGTAACGAGTGCCACAAATTTAGTTGTTCAAACCAGCTGTAGAAAGGAGAATTCTCTTCGTTTTTTGTCTATAATTTGTCACTTTCTCATGCTCTTAACCCCCAAAAAAAAAGTGTATCCCCGAATATTTCTGGATAACCATAAGGAAGGAATGGCGCAAGTGGGAAATATAAAAAATGTTTTTACACCAAAGAAACGAGTTGCTCTGATTTTTTTTCTTTTTTTTAAGGTGTGTGTGTGTGTGTTGGGGGGATGTTCCCAACCTGATCTTTATATATAATGGCCCAAAACGGTCCGTTATATAATGGTACAAGCAGGTTTTGTACGAAACATCACTCGGATAGTGATGTCAAAATTAGAATATGAAGGGAAACATTGTTTAGCCTTGTCTTGCGGCTTCAAAAACTTGACACCATTGATCTGCAATGTGCCTGTTCTTTCTTGGGAATCTGAAACGCCATTGCTCTGGAGTTGTTTTATTGCATGCCTCAAAAAAGTTGTGTGATGTTGCTCTGATTCTTACTTACGTTTCTGCACGTGCTATGCCAGGGACTGTGGCATACAACGTGCGCTATGGGCCACAACTGAGTGGCAAGAAGCTTAGTGAAGACGAGGTGCAGAGCCTGCTCATGCTGGCCGACCTAGACCCTGCCCTGTCCTCCAAGCCTGCCAACGAGTTGTCCGTCGGCCAGGCGCAGCGCGTTGCCTTGGCACGTACCCTCGCCAACAACCCTGAGGTGCACACAAAACTCACTGACGCTTACACATCTCCACCTCGTCACCATCCTCCATTCCATGGCGCCTCACCGCGCTGCTGCTACGATACGATCACTCTGTCGCTGTATGCAGGTGCTCCTGCTGGACGAGCCGACGAGCGCATTGGACCCTATATCCACACAGAACATCGAGGACACCATTGTGCGGCTCAAGAGGACAAGGGGGCTCACAACGGTCATCGTCTCCCATAGCGTGAAGCAGATCCAACGTGTCGCAGACCTAGTGTGCCTCCTAGTCGCTGGCGAGATCGTCGAGGTGCTTGCGGCATCAGAGCTGTCCAGGGCCAAGCATCCCATGGCCCGACGTTTCTTGGAGCTAAGCTGATGATTGATCTCAAAAGTTGGAAGATATATATACTCCCAACATTCCAAATCATAAGATGTTTTAGCTTTTCTAGATATATAGTTTTTTCTATGAACTCAAATATACACTATGTATAGATACACAATAAAACTAACATACTTATAATCTATAATTTAGAACGGAGGAAGTATACCATATTTGATTGTTGTATGGAAAATTTGTGTAATCATTTCAAACAAGGTAATGAAGTACAAATTATTGATGCGAAATGTAAAATCAATCCTTACTCTATTCCATATTATAGTTTATCGGTCTATCAATCCACAGCCTAGGATCTTAGAAAATATATGCATTATTAGTCCCTCCCTCCCTTTTTAAGTGTCAGATGAATTTTTGTGCTAACTAGATTAACAGAAATATATTCGTAACATTTGCATGTGTGTAAGCATAGGTGGAAGGCTTATCTAATTTGGACATCCATGGATTTTAACAAATGACCTAGAAATTTAAATTTTGGTGGGGGACCATCTCTTTCTAGTTCATTTTTTGAACTAGAGGGTATCCATTGGACATCCATGGACATCCAACTTCCACCTAGATGTGTAAGTTAATCTAATGATAGTTACAGAGATACATCTATGTTATGTCAATCCATTTGTCACTAGTTATATATTATATGGATCTCTATGTTCTGTAAGTTGTACCTATAGTTTTCCCTCCTTCATGTTTTGTCAACTCTGTGTGGTACCGACACTCGAATCTTCCTCCTATTCTCCTTGTTTGTCCTCATATTCACCTTCTTTCTTGAGCCACGGCCTTGGCTAACATCACACCTCCACAAATACCCTTGTAGTTCTAATAAAAATATTATTAATGGGGTTGGTTCTCCTGCGACAGTTATGGACACCTATTGTAGTTTTTCGTCATGTGTCAATACGCGTGCATCTAATTCAAGAGAGGGTTACAGTTTTTCTTTCCAATTATTTACTCCAAATTTCAGCAAAAACCTTTACATTGGAGGTTCTCTAGCGCCATCCCAAACCCTAACCTCGCGATCGCTACCCTCAACTCCAAAGAAAAAGACCACATGTGCCTCGTCTAACCACACAATAATGTGTGTCCATATGTTGAAGATCACAGCAACACGTGTGCCGACGTGCAGACATACAAAAATTGTGCATGATGATGAACAAACTCATAGTTATTTTCCATTTAAAGATAATTTGTTGATTTGGCCTTAGAGATATTGGAAAGTGAATAAATGGATGATCACTTGTGATAAATCATCGGCGTAAGCGATGGTGGAGCAGTTTCTTTGTGTGGAGAGCTTAAAGATCAAGGCACCCGAAGCATTACCTTAGTTGGTGTGTTTTGTTTCTTTCTTGTCCCCCTTTCTACATTTCTATAAGAGCAGCTCCAACCAAATCTCAAATTTTGCCTCTCTGTTCCTTTAAATGTGATCTTCCCATTCATGTTTCAACATCTACTTCTCAGCGCACTCCCCCAACCTAAATTTTTGCACTTTACAATATATTATCATAGCCCCTGTTTGTTGGCCCCACATGTCAACGGGTCCTATGTTTGTAGGTAAATGGGAGAAAATGAGAGCCTCGGGACCGAATAGGACCAAATGGGACAAGGGCCAATGTCAGGATCGAAGTTGCTCTAATCTCTTTATTTTAGTTAGGACTTCGCCTCGTTCAATCTTTAGTTCAGGCAAGGCAACCTCCAAATGGTTTGGTAGGAAAAGATAAGTAAATCACATACTACATTATACATGTCAAAATCTAAGAAGAAGAAACCGTACATATTGCATTGGTCAAAACCAAATAACCGTTCATAGAAAAGTATTCAAATCAGCAGTAACATACATCTCCATTTGTTTGAATGATCACAAGATCGAAGCAACGATCGACCAACAAACAAGAAAGCAACAATCCAAACACCCCCATCAAAATTCAAACCAGACACCACGCACCACTCGTCCTTCCCTCCAAAAATTCAAATCAGCTCGCCCTGGGGCTGTCCATGACGACCTCGAACGCCCCCACCAGCGCCTTCACCTTGCTCTTCCGCTTCTCCATGAGCTCTTTCTTGGCCTCCTCGATCACGTCGTTGCTCCGCGCCACCTCCTTCTTCTTGGGCTGCTCCTCCTCCGTCCGCTTCTCCATGGCCGTCTTCACCTTGCGCCCCTTGAACGCCAGCGCCGATGCCGTCGTTGTCCCTTCAGGGATCGCCGCCTGCTTCGATGCCACGCTCTTCTTCTTCGCCGCGCCCGCCGGCGTCGTCGGCGCTGACATGCTTTGCTGCGGAGTCTCCATCACCTCCTTTCCCTTGCTGATGGCTTTCTCCACTGGCGTCACGGGCTCCGAAGCGCTCACCTGCTTAGGCACTGCCTCCATGCCTCCATCGTCGTCCTTGGCCGATTCTCTCAGTGGCGTCGTCGGAGCTGACACGCTCGATCCGGCAGCCACTTTTGAGTCGTCGGCCACCTCCTCGTGCTTCTGCAAAGGCGCGGGGTCAGCTGCTTCCTTTGGTTCTTCAGAGATCACGCTGGTTTCCTCCTTGGGTTCTTCAGAGATCACGCTGGTTTCTTGCTTTGGTTCCTCAGAGCTCACGTTCTTCTCGGAGTTCTCAGTCACCTGGTTCTCCTCGACGACCTTCTCTTCCACCGTGCTGGTTGCCATTGCCGGCTCGTCTTCTCCCTCCTGTGTTGCCGCCTCCTTCCCCAAGGCTTCTTCTACAACGACGGTCGACGAACTATCGTCCGTGTTCTTCTGGACCTCCGTTTCTGTCTGCACAGCCTCGCTGCTCTGCGGCCTCTCTTCCTGCAGCTCCGGCTTCTCCACCTTCACCTGCTCGGCCTCCACCTGTATGATCTTCTCCGGCACGGCGACGTCACCCTCCTCCTTTTTTCCCTTCGGCTGCCCTGCGCTGACCTGTTCCTCTTGATGCGTCACTGCCACCGTCGTGATGTCAGTACTGACATCCTCCTGCGCCGTCACGACGTCGTGTTCATTCTGCTCGGCAGCTTCAGACAAGTCCAACAGTACAGGCTCCTCTACTTCCACGGGAGTCACGGCAGGCGACGGCTCGGCGGGTGTCTCCGGCTGCTGTTGCTGCTCCTCGACGGGCTGTGCTCTCGCCGTCTGGCCTTTGGCCCTAGCGGAGGAAGCACTAGCGCTGCCCTTGCTGCCGGACGCCGAGGCCGCCGCGGCCGCGGCTTCCTTGCTCTTCTTGCTGCGGGACCTGCTGCTGGCCTTGAACGCGTTGGACGCCCTCTGCATCAGCTGCCTGGGCGACACCGCGGCCCACCGCGACGCGGACGTCGACGCCGGCGCTTTGGCCTTGGCCTTGTCCTTGGGCGTGATCGGCCTCGTCGCGACCACAGGCTGCACCGGAGCCTTGTCCTTCTTGGGCGTGATCGGCCGCGGCGCGCCCACGGGCTGCGCCGGGGTCTTGTCCTTCTTCGGCGTGATCGGCCGCGGCGCGCCCACGGGCTGCGCCGGGGCCTTGTCTTTCTTGGGCGTGATCGGCCGCGGCGCGCCCACCGGCTGCGCTGGGGCCTTGTCGGCAGACCGCTTCGCCGTGGCGGCGGAGGACGAGGAGGAAGAAGTGGGCGACGCCAGCGAGGTAGACGACGAGGAGCTATGCATTGACGAGCTCACGGTGGGGCGGAGGAACGACGGCACCGGCTTGTCGGACGCCGCCGCCGCCGCCGCGGAGGACGGGCGCGGTGGGTCGGAGCTGCGCGGGCTCGTCGGCGGCCTGCCGGTCCCGGACCCGGTCCCGCTCTTACTTCTTGGGCGCGCTCCGTCGCTCGACCGCAGCGACGGCCGCGTTGCCATGGGCGGCTTCTGCTGCATCGCAACACAGAGAGAGATTTGTCAATTATAAAATACAAGGAACAATGAGGCGTGATTTGGGAGATTTGTAATTTTCTCAGCGGCGATTTGTATCTGGTTGACCTTAAAATGTTTAGACAACATGCATGTCATGTTTGCATTTTTTTGTGTGTTTTCTCTCTTCTCTGATGTCTCTGACAAACACTCCTGCCACGTTGCGGTGACAATTGATGTTTTCTCACTCTTTTTATCAAAAAAAAAATTGCTTTCAGTCTAATGCAAGTTTTTTCAAACTAATGGAACTATATGTTTATGTCAAACGAAGCAAAAACAAGGCAGCCAAATTCTTCTTGTATAGTTTTATTTTCACAAAAAGATATCATCGTTTTCAATTTTCTCCAATGACAAATATACATGGGATTCTTTCAGTTATGTCAGCAAGAACAAAGCCTGAAGGGGGAGCAACAGAAATTGATGAATGAATGAATCTAATGCAAAGCTAGACACCCAAATCACATAGCATGTGGCAACGCATCAAAGATAAACCAAGGTCTATATTCTCCATGGAACTAGATGCCTGGACGAGGCAAGGACGACGACAGCAACGTACCTGGAACCTAATACGGTGAATTCATGGATGCTTTCTCAACCACAGGAACAACAATGAATAGGAATAGCATATCATGGTCATGTTTGCGCGTCTCAAAACCAAGAGGGGTGGAGAAACCGTCGTACCTTTGTGAGCAGGAAATGGCCAGGAATGGCGTGTTGTGGCGCAGAGGAGAGGGAGGGAGGAGGAGGAGGGGAGGGGAGAAGACGAAGGGTGCAGCAGCAAGATGAGAAAAAGCCGGGCAACAGAAGAGCCCCATGTTTGCAAACAGAACCTGTCAAATAGTTGGCAGTTTGGCAATTGGGATGGCAGCTGTGAGGGCCGGTTAACCTGGTGAAGGATCCATCTGTCATGGGCGTCGCTCCCTCTCCGTCTGGCTATTTTTACACCGGGCAGACCTTTTCATGGTCAGTCCAAAATTAACTAAAAATCAGCCAAGACAGCATGCCATGTAATAATTATTGACATTTTCTATTTATTGGTTACTGGTAAAAAAAATATGTAGCCTGGAAAACATTATTGGTTACTGATTTATATATCCTTATTATTAGTGGTCATGTTTTAAACATGTTTATTCCTATGAAAAATTGCCCAAAAACGAGTGCTTTCTGGACTACAGCAGATACATGCCATTTGAGGGCCAAATTTAATGATCCAAGAATCAAGTTAGCAGGAAATATTGATGAGCAAACAACAACCTCTTCTTTATAGCATTAAAATTTGGCTCAAGTTATTGGTTACCTATTTGTGGTGATATTTTCAAGCATATTTATTCCTTTGAATAATTTCTCAAAAAAAAAAAAAAAACTGTGCTTTTTGGACTACAGCAAATGCATGCCATTTGAGTTGAGCCCAAATTTGATGATCCAAATATCAAGTTAGCTGGTTATTTTGATGAGCAATGACCAATCTGTTAGCATAAAATTTGGTCCGAGTTGTCAAATCAGGTTGAATTACAACATTTGGGTCCCACGGTTTGGATGCAAAGTTTTTTTTTTTTCTAGAAAACACTATTGCTTTTGTTAAATACCTCGGTTTTGTAGCACCGCAAAATATTTGGATACAAGAAGTTTATGGTGTTGAAAACCATAGATAGAATCTCTGAAAACTGTACTTCCTCCGTCGCTAAATATATAGATCCTAAAATCAATCATAAACAGAACCTTCTTATGTTTGACCAAATATAAAGAGCAATTTGTAAAAATAAGTTTTATGGCATGTTTGACTACACTAATTTGATCTCATAAGGTTTGATACTATTTTTTATAAATCTAATCAAAATTATAAAATTTAATATTTAAGGTAGTTTTAAGAATTTATTTATTCAGAGACAGAGGGTTGCGGTAGCGTTTCTAAACTTTTACACATTCGTTCGTGACAAGTACTACTCTATCCAGCAACATGGGCCCAACATGAGCCGCTAACCGGCCCTGTATCATTGCGCGCGGCAAAGCCGAGGGAGTCCCCGCGCACTCGGTGGGGTGGGCTGTGTCTCTGGACTGGGCTTCCTTCTTGGCAGGCCGTCGAAACCGCACGATTCCAGTTTCATCATCAGGAAGAAGGAAATAAAAACGAGAGTCCGTGCGGGGCAGCACGTCAGCGACGCACGCACGCGCAGGCGCAGTCGTTGACTCCACTCCACCCAATCATGCGCGCACGGTGTCCGGCGACGCGGCGCGATCCGCCGCCGGTCCCCGTACCCGAAAGCTGGAGTAGCTGTGTACGCCTGCTTTTGATCTGGCACGGCAGGAGCGCAGGACGCAGGCAAGAGGAGGAGGTAGCCGGCACGCACCACTGGACTCCACCGGGTTGGCCGTGGCCACCCACCGGCAAGTACGACGACTCCATCAAGCACCGCTGCCCTGCCTGCTCTCGCACTGGCCGCCCGCCAAACGATACGATACACGCTGTACGTGCCGTCGTCGCCGCGTTTGCACCAGCTGATGCCGCAAAGACTGGACCGCACCGCACGCTTGCGTCCTCGAGAGAAAATGCACGCGACCCGACCCGACCAGGCAGGGCCGGCAGCGGCAGAGTCAGCAGGACGCGCCCGTGCATTCGCCTCGGTGGCACACATGCGTCGTCGCGCGTTCCCGCCCTGCACCGGCACCCGGCGGCACGCGCCCCGCGTTGCCACGTCCAGCACCGGCACCGGAACGCGCTGCCTACGGGATCAGTGATCTGGTCTCCTGAGATGACATGCCAGGTATAGTTTATTGGCACGTCCGAGCTCGAACGCATCGGCAGGCGTGTCCGGAGCACCGAGCAGAAGGCATCGATAGCATTGCAGCAACAATCATACCCTGGCCTGAATCCAAGCTTATCAGAAATCAAATCAGAGAGGCGCTTTATATTAGGTAATATCCTAATAATAAGAGAGTTTTTACCACGCTTGGGATTAATATGGCCTTCTATTTGGTTTGATTTAATGGTTAAAAAATTAGAGGAACAGGGGTAATAGGAACCAAGTGGCGGATAAGAACCATTTAATTGCGTGGCACGGGAACTAAATTATAATTATTATTGCAGGGTATAATGGTCCTTTTATGTCTAATGAATCTTAGCTTCTGTGATTCCTCGTGTGATTGACCGCTGCCGTGCCTCCGCGGGCGCGATAGTCGCGCCGCCGTCATGTGCAGACCGCGCCGCCGCGCCCAGGCAGGCCGCCGTCTGCCGCCGGAGCTCGTCGCGCCGTCAGCCACGTGCTCTCTCGCCCGCCGTCAGCTGCGCGCGCCCGCTGTCAGGTGTGTGCTCGCCTGCGCCGGTCCCCGGCCGCCGCGAGGTCGTTCACGCCACTGCCTGTGCCGTGCTCACCGTCGCAGGCCGCGCTCGCCGTGTGCACTAGCTAGCTGCATCCGGGTCCGCACAAGTCGCACAACCGCGTTGTTGCTCCGGCCATGCTCGCCGGCCGTGCTGGCCGCGCCGCTGCGCAAGCTGCGCTTCCGGTCTCTGCTGGCCTCACCGCCGCGCAAGCTTGTTGTCCATGAGGACGGTGGACAAGAGCACGCGGCCCTCCATGTCGAGGTGGTGGCCGGCCGAGGCTCCTTCGCGCTCGTCGTCCGCGCAGGTCGCTCGCCGTTTCCCAGGCCGCTCGCCGTTCCGCCTTAGATGCGTGCGACGCTGCCCTCCGGTCGAGGCTGGCTCCACGACGATGACGAACGCGAGCAGCGGACCTGCATGGCGAGGCGGAGGGGCAGCATATGGTCGAGGCCGGGCTCCACGACAATGACAAACCCGAGCAGCAGCCATGCATGGCGAGGCGGAGGCGCAGCATGACGGTAGGAGTTCGTGGATTTGGATGCGTGGAGAGCTGAAAAGCTGTGCAAAATACTGAACTACCCTTTATCTAAAATTAGAGGGTGCCCTTTATCTAAAATTTTAGGAACCACTAGTTCCTCCCAAGCATCATAAAAATTCTCTAATAATAGACATAAAAATCGTACTATCGTAGACTTCATTCATCAGGATCGTACAATCACCGGATCCCTTACTTTGCTAATAAGGCCATAAAAACGCAAAAATTACATCCTAAAATTGCAGATTTTGACAACTGTGGCTGAAACCGGCCCGACGCATGGCATGGGGACGGCGACTTTGCTTCGAGCTGAATGATGCAAATGACTTTTGTTTGCTTGACAGCAGAAGGCGTGGATGCTTCGGTTTCCCAGGCCAGGACCCGTGGTCTCCATTGAATATTCGATTCGACAACAGCTAATGGCTTGGTAGTTGTTCGGTTAAGCAGCGAACGAGCGGGCACAAATGCCGTTACATGATTGGCCTCCCTTCTCCAACCAACGGAACGGAACGGCCGCCAGGTGCCCGTCCACACACTCATCATCCAATCCATCCATCATGCTTCCATCTGGAATCATGCTCGTCTAGTGGCCTCAATCACTGCACTTCATCTGTGAGTTGCAAAACCACCGGAAATTTGCTGAAACTTGAAGAACCAATATTCGTCTAGTGGGTGATACATTTACAAATATGCTAGCTAAAGGTACAAATAAAGGGCTAATTCAAGGAGCTTTAGGAGATTTTAGAACTGGGGGAATTGTATCACTGCAATATGCAGATGACACAATCTTTTTCTCAAAGGCTGAGTCTGGGTTACTCTATAATCTAAAACATACCTTGATGTGGTTTGAGCAAATCTCAGGAATGAGGGTTAATTTCCACAAGAGTGAGATCATAGGGCTAAATCTAGAGGAGGAGGAAACTAAGTCCTATGCAAAAATTTTCAGTTGTCCAATAGGTACTCTTCCTATGAAGTATTTGGGCATACCTCTCCATTATGATAACCTGACTAGAGAAGATCTACAACCCACTGTAGATAAGCTTCTAAGTAGGATTGCAGGGTGGAGAGGTAAATTATTATCTTTGGCTGCTAGAGCACAACTAATTAAATCTTGTCTAGCTAGTATCCCAATATATCTACTTTCTTTCATCAAATTTCCTAGATGGGCGACAGAGATTCTCAATTCTCAGATGGGTAATTGCTTATGGAATGATACAGAAGATGCTCATAAATATCACTTGGCCAACTGGGAAACAGTGGCCCAATGTAGGGAGTTTGGAGGGTTAGGTGTTCCTAATCTTAGAGATCTTAATATCTGTCTCCTATCCTCTTGGCTTAAGAGATATGAGAAAGACAAAAACAAGCTGTGGACATAATTGATAGATTTTAAATATAATACTAGAGATGTCAATATCTACCAGTCAAATACTGCAGGAGCCTCACCTTTTTTCAAAGGTTTTATGTGGGCTGTGCAAGCAACAAGAATGGGATATAGATGGAAAATAGGGAATGGGGAGAGAGTAAGATTTTGGGAGGATAATTGGCTGGGCACCACTAGTCTGGCTATCCAATATTGGAACATTTATAGATGGGTAAATGAGAAGAATTGTTCTGTGGCAAGTCTTTGGGATGGTACCAATTTGAAATGTACTCTAAGTAGAACTGGTGATCAGCATATGCTGGATACTTGGGATGAAATAGTTCAACTAGCCTCTACAATCAGTTTTAGTGAAGAAGAAGACTCTTTGATTTGGCAATTCTCTACTAATGGTGTTTATAATGTTCAATCCCTTTATAAGATAGTAAATTTTAGAGGGATCCAAACCATATACATTTCTGCAATTTGGGAGCTGAGAATCCCACCCAGGGTCCAATGTTTTTTATGGCTAATTAGCAAAAACAAAGCTCTAACTAGAGACAATTTAAGTAAGAGAAGAAAAGTCAAGGATCCTTCTTGTCTATTTTGTGATGAGAAAGAAACTATACACCACTTGTTCTTTGACTGTGTAGTTGCTAGAGAAATGTGGGTAATCATCTCAAGAGTTTGTCAGAAAGATGTTGGTAGATCATTAGATATAATTGGAAAGTACTGGTTAAGCAATAAAAGAAATAGTGTTTTGAATATCATTTCTTCTGCTGCTATCTGGAGCTTGTGGAAACTGAGGAACGATCTTTGCTTTCAGAGAAAACTGTGGAGATGCATGGATATGCTTCTCTACCAAATTGCCTTGACAATACAAAGGTGGATACCTTTGTGTCAGGAAGAGAAGAGACCGGAGCTCCTGGAGAAGGTGAAGATGATCAAGCAGGAGGCTGCGCAGGTGCTTTGGCTTCGCTAATCCTGGAGGAAACTGGTGGTTTCAGCTTTACAGCAATCAAGAACTAGAAGACTGGAAGTGGAGATGGAGAAAGAACTGGCTAAAAGCTCGAAGCTATCGTCAGGAGATGTCTTTAGATATAGTTATCTTTCAGTTCTTTGTATCTTCGCTGTTAATGAGTAGCGTCGGGTGACCTGAAGTGTGGAGACATTTGGGTCTTGGAGTTTAGAGATGCTTGCATCTCAACAGTGCTGTATGACTGAATTTGTCTATTGGTTTAATGCTAATGGACGGGGCATGGCCCTAGTATTCAAAAAAAAACAGAAAGAGATGATGCAAGACTGTAGCATAGCTTTCCTGGCAGGGAAGGAAGGAAGGATCGGACATCAGAGGGGGCGGAGGGTCCAATGCATCGGCAAATTCCTTGCAAAAGCTGGTGTGCTGATGGTTCTTCTGTTCTGTTTGAGAAGCGAAGCGAAGCAATCATGGTTGATGCCCAAAGGGCAAAGGCAATGGACCAAGCACTAGATGCCCCCCTGCCTTTCGCCAAAGGAAGGCACAAAAGGTGGCACCGGATATGACAAAGACGGGAGGCAAGGCGACAGGTAGCTTTCTTTGGCGCCGAAGGAGAGAGGATTTCGCAGAATTCGAACAAAATCTTCAGTCACGCATGCACGCCCTAGATTAGCGCACATCCATCACAAAAGAAAGAAGCTATAGTTATTAAATGTTAGGATCAAGGATGTTGCAGCCACTACTAAAAACTATGAACAGTATAGAATGTCTGAATAAACGCTGCAAGAGAACAAAGAAGTGCACACGCGTATTGCAGACACGCATGGCGTTCCCCGATGCACTTTTGTCAGGTTGTACTGTATGTTTCTTTCTTCGTTTGTTTGCTATTGATAATTGTTTTTTTTTTTTTACAACAATGCTATTGATAATTGTTGAGAGTTAACGACAGGCTGCCGTTGCTGATTTGGTCAGGTTCAGGCACCTGTCCCGGTATGGTGCATGAGCTAACTACTCATGTTCTTTTATATATATGTTATAAAAAAAACAATTCCATTGCAACTGCCATAGCAACTCATGTTCACCAGGTCTGTTGCTTCTAGTTCATTTCAACCTAACCCTTCTTTATGTCTTCTTTTTTTAAAAGAAGAAAACCTAACCCTATCTTTTCGATGCCTACTTAGCACTCTTGATATGTTTTGATTAGGAAGCTTGTGTATATGTTAGTCTGTCATTCCAACAGCTGAAAGGTTCTAATCAAACTGAGCCTGCCACTGTTTAAGCACTGGTCCCTTTGCAGTTGGTAGTTGGTACTTAGGGTTTGTCCCAACTCCTTGGTCAAAAAATGGCAAACGAAAGGACTTGGTCTGGTCACAAGACCAGCAATCACCAAATATAAGCAGCCTTGAAGTAGACATAATAATCGGGGAAAAAAAGTGTGAAGCAAACACCATTTTTTTTGCGAGATCAATAAGAAGGCATGTTCATACTTTCAATCAACAAAGGCATGTTCATACCATAAAAACTGTGCCACTTTTATTCTGATGACAGGCATTGGTCACCACAGTCTAATAGATTCTAGAGGCAAGATTAGGACTTGAACAAGCCGTGCATCTGTTTCATTTGAGAAAAAAGTACCAACTCATGTCCTGTTAACTCTTATACCTACTTATCTTTGATTCCAAGATTAACAGGAAATATATCCCATCCACATTCAACATTGAGATTGATTACACACCTTATTGATTGGCCCATACTCACGAAATTATGCCTCTCTGTTGTTAAACAAAGAGGGGAAAATGTCCATTTATCAACCGTGATCTGTTTTCAAACTCCAAACCTTTTTTTAAAAAAAAAAAATTCTCCATGTTTTAAATTGTAAGTCTTTTTACTATATATATACACACATAATGTATATCTAAATACTACTCCCTATGTCTGGTGTTTAAAGTTGTCTGAGCTTCAATGAGGTGCAGTAAAAATTCCCTGAAAACAGACAATGGTTGTGTCCAGATACATGGACGGATCAGTTAACCTGGACAATTTAATGCAGTTCTAGAAGCCTAGAATGACAAGCAAAGCGGTACTGAAGGAGTATGTACATACAAAGGACAGAGAGAGAGAGAGAGCAATTGTATTACAATCTTACTGCCATTATTTACCAAAGCCATTCATTTTTCAAACCTAGGATGGGTTTTCCAATAAAGTGCCCCCATTTAAATTACAGATTCTTTTGACTTTTCTGAGTATATAGTGTGTTTTTTTGCTATACATATAAAAATATATAACATAACTTTTTTTTTTTTTTTTTTTTTTGCAGCGTCTTTGGTTTTGGGTTAAAGTTTTAAATTCATGTAGGGCGAGCTCCAAATGGCCGGCATCGTTTTCCTACTCTTGCTTTCGAATCTTTTGTGATGGAGCCGTCTCGAAAATTTGATAGATGGACAATGATGAATGGATGAATGTAAGGGCACTCCAAAAGGACGGAAAACGATGGATTAGCCAAGAAAGCTACTTGTACTATCATCGTCCATCAAAACACAATTTATAAATAAACTCTCTATCTTTTTCTTAGACAGCTATGTCATTCATTTCTTATATACACCTATTTAGATGTTTGAATTTATAATCCAAAAATACACTTTACGCTTATTATTATTTTGAACTGAACCTAAAACACTTGTACATTCAAAAAAAAAAAAAAAAAAAATGAACCTAAACCACACTTTAGAACCGGAGGAATTATCATTTTTTTTTTCAAAAATAAAATTCCATACCAAACGGATAAGCCACAGAGAAACCCTAGCTCGGTAGCTCCACTGATTCGTTTCTTCGGACGTCAGAGAAGAGACAACGGCGCCGCTGAAGTTTCCGACCAGCGGCGGCGGCGGCAGGCGTTAACCCGTGTCCGTGTGCAGCGTGTTCCTTGCCCACCCGGACAACCTGCAGGTCCTGCACGAATCACAACGCAATCCCAACGGCGCAGATCCGTCCCGATACGCTCCTGCGCGTGAGCCTCAGCCAGCCAGTCAGCCCCGGTCACGGGGCAGGCACCCACCCCGAGTCCACGACGACGACGCGTGCTTGCCGTGCCCAGTCAGCGCCGCCACGTGGATACCCGTTAACCCGCGGAGAGAGAGGGAGAGGGATCACGCGTTTCATTCCGTGCGAAACCCGACCCGTTAACGCCACTAAATAAATCCGCCTGGGATCTGCCCAAATCCTCCCTTGCCGTCTTCTCCTCCGGCTTCCATTTCCATTTCCATTTCCGCGAGGAGACGAGGAGGAGAGGGGAGGCACAACGCCGCCGCCCGCCGCCGCTTGCGCTTCGACTTCGGCTTCCACGAGGTACGGGGGGGCATGGATGGCGATGAGCCGATGATGGGTGGAGGGTGCCTTTGATTTGATGTGCGGGTGGTCAGGTGGGGGAGGTAGTAGTACAGGAGTTCTAGAGGTTGGGATGGAATCCTCTGATCATTTCCTTGTTCGGTATGTTTGAATTTGGGGATTTTGGAATCAAAAGGTCGTACAGACATACCTTGGTTGCGTGCTCCTGCTATTCGGGGCGGTTTGGTTGCACCTTTGGATTGACGTACTCGGTTCCGATTTATTTGTTTTTTTTTCTTTCGTTTTCATTCAAATCATCAGCTCGACGCACCTGTTTGATGTCCGGAGATTAGATTTTCTCTCGGGAAATTGGAAGTAATACTAATACCCATGTCTCTCAGGTAGAGTTGCGGAATGAAATTTCGTCGCCACCTTCCTGTAAAATTGTTCAGAGGCCACCACATTCATTCCGGGATGGAAGACTTTCGATAGTGCCATAGATCACAACTTATTTCCTCTCGAGCATTTCTTGGGTGTTCATTGTCACTAGTTGTTTTTTGAGTTACTGTTTTGGGAACTTGAAAGCATCGGATGCTAGATAGGTGGGTGAATCATGTTTCCACGCGCTATCATGATCAATGGCCCAAGTGTTGTTTTATTCGGTAGTAGTATGTGGTCCTAACAGTAACAAATGCCTCTGGGCTCTGCCTGTACTGTTTATCAATCTAACTGTGATTTCTATGGGCCTGCCTGTCGATCCTTGTCTGATACTGATGCGGTAATTTCATTCCGCTGGAGGGAAGGAGACAGACAAGATCACAGCAGGCATAAGGGTGCGTAACCTTCCCTTGTCCGTTTTTGCTGTGGACAAAACTTTATTTAACTTTTTGCTCTTAAAGGTGAATGAAGATCAGATATGGGAAGATACTGAGCTTACTATATATTGCTACAGCACAATGTAACCCTGATGGGAATATCAGATCAGATATGTAGGATCACGTGATATAATGGTAAATGTAACGCACATAGTGTGCCGGTGAATTTTCTGAATTAACCGTAGGTCCATGCTTGATTCTTTGTTTCTACTGGAGCTTGGTAGCATTCCCTTCTCTACGTTTTCTTTTCTGAACCGAGCTGTGCTTCTTCATTTTTTTTTGGCGTATGTCTTGCACGTGTCTATTCATGTCCTCTTGTTCCAATTGTTTGTCATTAACCAGTAACCATTACAAATTTGGGTTGCAGAATTCTAGCAGAAGTCTTCTGGACTGCTCATTTTGCTGCATTTTGGTATGGATGAATCTTCCTGTAGACCCACCACCCCAGTTGGGTTTCTTAGAAGAGGCTCTGGCGTTTCATTGAGAAATCAAAGCAATGAGGAAAGGCCAAGTCAGTACAACAAGCAGCCAGGGAAGAGTTCAAATCTCAATCCTGTCAAATCACGGTTCACTGAAAATAAAGAGAAGCCAAGGTATTTTCAAGGGCCATTTCCTTCATCGGGCTCCAGAACCTCATCTGTAAGCTCTTCAAAAGCTCCTGTTAGAAAATACTGTGATGAGAGACAAAAACGGCCCTTTTTGGCAGAGACAGACATTGCTGAAAGCAGTAACAGAAGAACTGAGGCTAGACGCCTACAAAGTGGCAAGAAAGCTTCTGTATTTGGCGATGGGCATCCATACACGCAGAAGGGTACATCAGAAGCTTCATCATCCTCAACAACCACTGAAGGAAGCTTGCCAGAAGAGCATGAACTTGGAGTTTTAGATGTTTCTGGTTCTTCAGGCAGCTCTGCATGTGCTGTTAATTCCAGAAATACTGCATTCAATGCTATGGCACATAGACAAAAAGAAGAAATGAATTCAGGTAGACATCAAGGTGCTTCCACTTTTGTTCGTCGGCATGCTTTAACTCAAAGTTTTAACACTGGTGTCAAGTCATCAATTGGCTCTGGCACTAGCATAACTGGAGCACAGAGACGTGGCCTAAAAAATCTTGGTTGCACTTCAATATCTGATGTTCTGCCTTCAGGATGTTCCTCATTAGATTCGGTCCGTGATAGGAGGGTCGGAGTTACAAAGAAAAGAACATCTGATGCAGAAAGTTCATCAAGATCAAGGGGAATAAGTGAACAATCTAATTTAAGTCAGCCGCGTGCTAGTTATCCTGGCAGTAGTGCTCCTAGAGCTAGAGCTGTTGAACAATCAGCTTCTCAACAAACAGCCAGGACAAATAGCAGAAGTATTCAGGATCCTACAGATTCGATAAGGACTAGACGACCTTTTACTCTGCGTGCCAGGGAGAGGATGATACCAGGTGAAAGAGAGGACAGCGTATTTGCTCTGCATGAGACTGTTGCAAGCGTTCATCCAGAATGTGGTCGTTTTCACACGGATGGTACTCCCCCAGAGATATTAGGAAGACCCTTTTATGCAGAATTACCTCATGCTATTTATTCATCTAATCGTCAAGGCTCAAGTAGTCAAACAGCAAGGAGAAGATCTACATCTCGTACTGAGGAAAGCCCTCAACGGATGTTCCATGGTATGTTTGGGGAGAGAGATGGCTACAGGCACGTAAGCATGGAAGGCATTGCACAGGTTGGTTTCTGTTACTTATTTGATAATACATGTTCTGAGTTGTTACATTTTCATTTATGATATGTAGACACTAGTAATGTGGTGGTAGGGTGTCCAGTTGTGAAACAGGGTTCAAATTCTGGGTCTCACAACAAAAGGACCCTAACTGAGTTATGCCAGTTTCAGCGTGTTCCAGGGCTGGCCTTCAGAACCTTTCTCGATCCTGTTTCTCGATCCTGTGTTGAGATTCTCTTCTTAATGCAATGCCTCGGGGAGGTTTTTCCCCTAGGGGTCAAGTTTTTTCAAAAAATAAAAATAAAAATCATTTACACTGAAATTTGACCAAAGCTACTTTACAATGTAAAGTATACTGATTTTTTGTGTGACGAAGGAGTATTAATTGTGATGTTTGCCATGTTTACCTTATGTAGGCATTGCTAGGATTGGATAGGATTGAACATGATGATGAATTGACTTATGAGGTTTGTCCTTTTATCTTGATGTCCATTGTTTTTCTCCTTTTACCTACTTTTGCACTGAAATATATTCTGAATAAAAAAATGGCAGCAACTGCTGGTGCTAGAAACTAATCTGCTCTTAAGTGGCCTTGATTTGCACGATCAGCATGAAGATATGAGATTGGATATTGACAATATGTCATATGAGGTATTACTTTCAACATGTTTGCTCCATTATTATTGTTCTAATTAAATATCCTTGGGGCTTGGGAAAAGCTTATGTTTAGTTCTTTGATATGTAATTTGTCTTTTTTTATTTTCTTTTTCAGGAACTACTTGCTTTAGAAGATCATATTGGTTCAGTGAGTACTGCCCTTACTGAAGAGCAATTTGTCAAGTGTGTAAACCAAAGTGTGTACAAAGCAAGAAATTCTGTTAGAGATGTGAACAAGATTGCAGCAGATGATGTGAAATGTAGCATATGTCAGGTATTTTTTTGCTCCAGTATTCCAATTTTCAATTGCCGTTCTAAATTCTGATGAAGAATTGGCACTGTAATATTTTAACTTGATGGTATGCTTCATATGTTCAACTCATTTATTGGTTGGTGGGGGGGGTGGGGGCGGGCAGGCGTGGCTGAGAAAGGGACAGCAGTAATAGTGCCTTGCCTGACAAAAGGGGAAGGCAAAGACTAACTGGAAGGGGGACTATGTAGTGATGAATTGGAATTACTAAGGGTGCACTGCACACAATTACACAAGCCATGGAAACAAAAGTTTCATGATGTTGTGGAAAGTTGCACATAGAACTCCTTCAGGTCTTCAACACCCTAAACCAACACACATTTTTAAAGCTGTAGTATCTGTTCCAACAATCTCCATGTTGTTTGCCTTTTGAAATGTCATATTCCCAGCAATTACTTATTTAAATAAACATCTATCTCCTGGACACTGGATGTTTATTGTTCTGCAGCCTGCATTCTGACTGAAACTGTGACTTGATGTTCCAGGAGGAATACGTGGAAGGTGAAGAGATTGGCACAATGCAATGTGAACATCAGTACCATGTGTGCTGTATTCACGAATGGCTTAGACAGAAGAACTGGTGTCCAATATGCAAAACTTCAGCTATACCTTCAGAGATGAACAAGGGAGACACATGAATCTGGGCCCAGACTTGTAAATAGCGTGGATTTATGATTAGAATGATGCTGACGCAGTTCACCCCAATTTGTGGATATGATAGACCTCTCTCTCTCTGAAACCCCATGTAACCTTTTGTTACTGCATCTTTTATCTTCTTACTTCTTAGCACACCCAGAAACTCGAAAATAATCGGGGTGCTCCTTTAGAAATCTCTCCAGATTCCAAATAAGAAATGGTTCTTCTGGATTGAAATGTTTTATTACATAATTTATCCAAGAATTTTGGCATGAAAACATTGATGCTTTAATGCTTATATTATACAGGTGCAGTAACTCACGATGAATAGAAAGGATAGTAAAAGAGTCTTGTCATTTTAGTTTCTGGTGCTGGTGCTGAGAAATGTCGCTTGTATTCCTACCCGCGAACAGAGCACAGCGCACAGGGTGTCCATCGATTTCGCCGGGCATGGCCCCAGCCTCACCGGCGGTAGGGAGAAGGAGAGGGAGCCACCCTAGCCTCTCGCGCAACCAGGGTCTCCAGGTTCTGGAGGCGGCACGTCGCCGGCCGGCCAGCCATGTGCGGCGGTGGCGCACAGCGCGGCGACGGAGCAGTTGGAGCACACGGCGGCGCGCACCGCTTTCCGGCGAACTGCTGCTATGTGGGAAGGGACGAAGGGTTGGGGAGCCGCAAGAGGTTACCTTAGTGAGGGCGCTTGCGTCAGCACAGCCGCAATGTACCCGAGCCGACCTGCCCTCGTGCAAGCGCGCGGCGGCGGCCATGGCTAGCTGCGGCGCACATGGCAACGGCAGCGTCCCGGTGGTTCCCTTGGTTGAAAAACAATTTACACAGGTTTCTGGCAGCTCACGCAGATCGCCGAGCTCGATTCGGTGTCGGAATGCTCCAATTTCCCAACAGGTTGCTGGCAGCTCACGCAGAGTCGCCGAGCTCGATTCGGTGTCGAATTGCTCCGATTTCCCAATTCAAGCTGGAAACGCGTCACGCTTGAATGCAAAGCAACTCGAGTCGGATTTCTCTCGGCAGGTTCTATAAGAACAAGGCGCACCAATTTCCCAATTCCATCTTCAATCTGCTCTTCCTTGCATTTCGCATCCACCGATCCAAACCTCCGGCGACCCTACCCACCGGCCTTCCCGCATCCGCCGCCACCCATGGCCAACGAGCAGAGCGGAGCACCCCTGCGAAGGTGGAGGCCGTTCTACGGCGCTTTCGGCGCCATCGACGAAGCAATCGAGGAAGCGGGCCACCCGCGCGCCGCGTTCGAGGACGTGAGGGCCAAGATCGTCAAGTTGCTCCGCGCCGCCACCGACGACGGCGTGGCCGAGCAGCTCTGCGCCGCGCTCGACGACGCAATGGCGGAAGCTCTCAGGACTCTGCGGGTGACGCCCGTCCCGCACCGTGCGCTGGCGTCCACCGACCTGGCGAGGCTCGTCGGCGCCCTTCAGAACCACAAGTCCGTCCGGATCTGCGCCCTCGCAAGCGACGTCCTGCGCGGGTGGAGGGCGGCCAACGTCGCCACAACTGCAGCAGTCAAGGACGAGCCTGTCAAGCTCTCTGCTGATGATCGGATCCCACGCCAGGCCGTCTCTGCAGCGATCGCTGGTGACAACGCGCGTGGACACGAGGAGAAGTTGCACGTGCAGCCTGTGAAGATGCTTGCCCCCGCCGAGGTACACAAGAAGAAGCTACACATGCCGGCGGCGAAGGAGATGCTTCCTACCATCCCCGTCGCGGAGGCAAACAAGAAGAAGGTGCATGTTCTGACACCGAGCACGAGTGAGACCAAAAAGCCAGCTATGTATGAGAGCAAGATTGAGGGTACAAAGCGCAAGTTACGCGAGGGTTACAATGAAGCCGAGAGGATCAAGCTTCAGCGCACCATTCAGATGATCGACGCCAAGGTGGCAGCGAAGATGTTTGAGCAGA
The DNA here is from genome assembly GCA_015847255.1 of Hyparrhenia diplandra. Taxonomy (NCBI): domain Eukaryota; kingdom Viridiplantae; phylum Streptophyta; class Magnoliopsida; order Poales; family Poaceae; genus Hyparrhenia; species Hyparrhenia diplandra. The sequence continues at coordinate 185,709 of JADLZK010013113.1, forward strand.
AGCAACGGAAGACGACATGTAGGAGTAGGATCTCCACGGGCGTCAGGCGTTCGTTGCTTCCGTCTCTTCAGATGATTTAGGGCTCGGTCGATGTAGTTCTTTGATGACCATTGTTAGCTACTAATGTCTGTTCTATCTGGGTATGTATAATGAGACGTGATTATCAGTAATGAAAAAGAGGAATTTTTGTCTTGAAGCATGTCCATGAAAAATTGTTTGTTATTTTTGCTCCAAAGTAACTCCAATGCGTCTGAATGTCTCATGACTTTACACATAAGCACATCATTCAGACAAAGACGCATACTTCCGAGGGTACATAGCTGTGTTACCATGGTGAATTGATAAATGATCTTATTTGAGAGTTAAAAAAAAATCAGGCCTCAACCTTTATCGGCCTGTTATTATACTTGAACACAACAGAAAGTAGAAAAGTTTTAAATCAAAATTTGCATTTAGTACACAGGAAAAGAATAGCACACATGTCTTCATCTTCAAGTTTTGAAGAAAAAAAAAACATTTCTATAGCTTCAATCATTGTTGAGTCACAATGTGTTATCATAGAAATGTATGACATGTTAGGAGTGATACCAGTGTAAGTCTGAAGTCTCGCCTTTGTTGAATAAAACGAGGTTCCTAATCTTTCCGAAGAGAAAGGACCTTGGGTGGAAATAATATGCAAAAGAGAGGAATGATAGGATCATCTCACACTGAACCTTGCTCCAGGGACTTCGATTGAATCTTTCATCCCAGAAAACCCCTGCATAAAGGATACACAGGGAAAGTTATGCAATTTGTTTATAGAAGATCTAACAATCATATAATGTTTCCTAGTCCGAGAAAAATAACTTACCACTGGCATGGAGGTCCACCATTTATGAATTCTACTTTGTTAGGCACAGTTAGATTCTTAATTTTCTCATCAGAAAGTTCAACAGCCTCAGAAGTAGAGATGCAATCACTTATCCATCATTGCCCTGTAAGGCAATACTCAGAAATGAGTTGAAGATAAGGGCTAATGTTGTATTGTGTCTATTCTATTATGAGCACTGGCGGAGCTACATGGAGGCTAAACCGGGTCGTGGCCCCCCTGCCTGTGTGTCGATCCCCATGTAATCTGCTTTAGGCTTTCAGCCCATTAGCCCAAATCCACCTACGATGAGACTGAGGAGCAGCCGCCTTCTTTGTTCTTTTCGTCCGCCGTCCGCACTCCCGTTCACGAGACGCGAGGCCGCGAGAGCGGCGAAGTCGGCGGAGACCGGCGAGCCGGCGGTGCCGCGGCGGGTCTTGGCGGCGGCGGTGGGGCGACCGATCTCACGGGCGTCCATGCCGTCCAACACTCGGGGGTCTCCCTCCTCTGCGTAAATCAAAGCGAGCGAAATGAAGATGCAGGTGAGCTATTTTATTATTGATGCTTCAGCAGTGAAGATTTTAACAGGGGCAGCACTCCCCTAAGTTATATTCTGGCTCCGCCACTGATTATGAGCATGTACTAATTCATGTAGTACCAGCCATAACCTAGTAGATAAGGGGCTAATATTGGGATGTGCAGTATTTGTATGGGCCAAGTCCCCTAGTAGAGGCCCAACCATTGCCCTTAGAGTGGCAATGTAAAACCCAACCCACACCGAGAGGTCGCTTGCAAACTTTCGCTTGCCTATATAATGCCAAGAACATGAGGGTGAAGGGGGCTCTCCTCTCCCGCTAACATTGCAAACCCTAGCCGTCACCCACACTCCTCTTTCGATTCACCCTTTTTAAACCTATTCAAGACTCATTTCCCAACATATACACAACATTCAACATCTGAACTCAACACACTAATTATGATACAGAGTAAGTCTTAAAAAAGTAGTCAAGCATTAATTATGATACAAAGTAAGTCCAGCTCTCTATTAACTTCCCAATGCAGTTAATGTGTGACATGCATGCTGCTGCGAAACAATAAGGGGAAATCCAGAGGGACCATTTTGCCTATTATGAATCAACATGTAGATAAAACTATACAAATCATAATATATAGTTTGTATATGCTAGCTATGATAGTCAAGAAGCTCGACAAGCTCTCTTGTGATCCGACTCCATGCCAGGGCATCTCTAGTGTGGCCGTCGCTGAAGGATACGTGTGTGGATCTGTTGTTCCCGTCACCGCCGCCGCTGAGGAACACACGAAGAAGCTGTTTGTGCCCTATCGACAGAACACGAGTGAGATAAAAAAAGCCGATCATCCCTCAAAACCAGAAGAAGCCGGTCGTCACTCAAATCACGAAGTTGGAGGCCATGAAGCCGATCATCGCTGAAAGCAAAAAGATTGATTCCAAGAAGCCGTTTATGACCACTCAAAGCGAGAAGATTGATGCCAAGAAGCAGCCAACTGTGCCTCAAATCGAGAAGATGCAGATTACTAAACGCAAACTACGTGAGGGTTACGATGAAGCCGATAGACTCAAGTTTCAGCATAAGATTCAGAAGATCAATGACAAGGAGGCGCTAAAGCTTTTGGAGCGAAGTGAAGGGAAGATGCATAAAGCCCCAGCAAGATGCAGGATCTCGTCAGGCGTCCGTCGTTCTTTGCTTCCCTCACTTCAGCTGATTTAGGGCTCAGTCATGTTTTTAATGGCTATTGTTAGTGTATTGATATCAGTTATACTCGGTATCTATGTATGTACGTTTAATATAATGAGGTGTAATTATCAATACTGGAAAAGATTGAGCAATTTTTTTATTTGATCACATATCGAAGCGAAATTGTTTTGATGTAGTTATATCTGCTGTTTATTAGTCGTGCTCCATGTCACCCACAAATTGATTCTCGACCGAGTATCTTGCTCCAAATGTGATCTGCTACTCCACCAAGAGACACCTGCCCTTTCAGGCACAGTGTCGACGAAAACATATTACCTCGAATTGGATCTTTGCAAATCAGGATAGGATCAATATGACAGTACTTGAAAGAATTTGCAAAATCCTTGCCAGTTGTCATGGACCTCACCGGCAAGATCACTAAAACATTTGTAGTTCTAGCACGAAGGCATCTTGATCGCTCGGCATATTCATTGCATCCTTTAGGCCTCTAACCTCCCTTTATGGCCCAAGTCTGCATTATACATTCCAGTTCTAGTTGAAGCACAGCATACTTTTCCCCACCAATTTTGTTGGCTGCGATACATAAATTTCTGCTTGCGCATTCGAAATGTGATGTGCGGCTTGTGAATAAAGGCCCAAAGGCTAGTGTAATATGGTTGTTTCTTCATCAGTTTGTTTCATTTAGTTTAACAAATAGAAAGCTGCCAGTTTGATTTATATAGGTCGGTCAGGAGTATTAGCCGTGAAATGATTTCCTATTTTCTACTTCCTCTGTTCCAAATTATAGATCGCTTTGGCTTTTCTAGATGCATTATAACTAGATGCATAGAAAAAATAATATATCTAGAAAAGCCAAAATGAACTATAAATTGGAACGGAGGGAGTACCCATTAGTGTTGGAATTTTAATATGCATACATCTTTTTTTTCTCAGCCTGTGTTTTTAGTTTATTTTCTTTTCAGCAACCTACTTCAACTTTTGGGTTGGCCAGCTTAAATAAACAAGACATGCTGCCCTAAATAAAAAGATATATCTCGCAACTTAATTTGGTGATATATTTTCCCCGATCATAATAAGAAAATAAATAAACACAAAAACAAATCCTTAGGACAGTGGACAGTTAACAAGATATTTTGCTAGGACAAGGAACAGTTCGAGTACTAACAACAATTTCTTGACAATTTATGGCAGATATCATATGTTTACAGCCATTTAGGTTGGTCTTATCTCGACATGTTGCTACCAACAATCTAAGATCTTGTTTTTAGGATCTTCTGTACAGAGTACTCCTGCATTAGTTTCATACTTATCCACTGTCATAAATGATGATTCATAAAGTTCTCCAGTGTCCTTTTTAGATCTACCTGTAGATTTTTTTAGTACACAAAGCACGGCTCATACCCAATTAGCCACGGCTTCTTGTAACCATGGCATGGACATCGATGCAATGTCACTGATCACAATGTAAAGCAACCTGATCTGTGCTTTGATCGCAATATTTGCCCCAACGAGAGCTGAGGAAAGTTATTAATAGAAGCATTTTTAGTTCAGCACATGAGCAGGTACAGTCGAGCTGAAGCAGACAGACAGGTACTTGCTTGTAGCTTTATGCAAAAAAAAAGGAGCAGACCATTATCAGATTGATCGGCCTGCCCCTGCATGCCACTTGTAGCTTTTTCTTGCGCCAAATCATGTTGCCATTAGGTGCTGCCGTGCTGGACGCCTGGATGGATGGATGTGCACTAGATGAGCGACCTTCAGATAAATTTGGCATTGCTAGATGGGGAAGGGATAATGGCAAATAGGTACAGGACTATCGGAACACAATTTGAGCATGGAAAATAGGAGCTCGGTTTGGTAGCTTCAGCTTTTCAGAGCTATGATGCCTGTTAAAATTGGCACTTTATCTTTATCAAGTCTCCAGAAGGCCAGAAGTGTTTTTATGTTAAAAAAAAAGAACGAACGTCAAGTGTTTTTTAATCTTAGTAGGATTATAGGAACTTCTCTCGATTCCATGGATTTTTCCCGGACAATAATATGGTGATCTTCTTTCCACAACCTCGGCAAAAACCTGTGCCATAGAAATTTGCTAGATTTTGTGTTTGTACTCCTCTTCCCAGTTTTACTGATAAACCTAAGCTTGAGGTCAAAATGATCACGATGTATTGATGTATGCTCTGGCAGCTCGATATTGGTTTCATAATTTGGTTGGGTACTTGGATCTGAGTCTGGACCGTAAGAATTTTGTAGATTCTATAAAACCTGAATTATACTGATTCTGCATTTCTGTCTTGACCTGAAAACTTGTTCAGATTTTCCCTTCAATCAGTTTGGATGGTAAAAAGTTTAATTTTGAGTTGTGATAGATACAGTAGCTCATGTTACCTTAGAAAGGGATTGCCAATTATTTTCATCAATAAGACAATGAGTGCATTCCTTAAAAAAAGGAGTAGAAATGCATTCCAATGGCGTGCCACTGGCTTCAATAATGTAAACCTAGAAAAGCAGCAGTGTGTGGCAGGCAGGAGGAATTATACTCTAGAGCCACTTTTTTTATGAAATAGAGCCACATGTTTTTTTTAGATAATGGATTAAAAATCCGGCCTCTACGTCCAGAGACATACACAGTAACACAGCCCAAGTATTATAGAGTTCAAAGAGAAGGAGCGACAACTGCTCAAAAAATAAGAACACAAACAGAGTTTAAAGAAGAGGAGCGACGATTGCTCAAAAATAAGAACATAGAGCTAGCACAGTCTATATAAGTGCTTCCAACCACCGTTAGCCTCCATAGAGCCACATATTTGGCACCACTTACTTTTCTTGTGTGCTTGATTGACTTTGTGGTTCTCATTTTCATTCTTTGAGCTATATATTGGGAGCCGAGCAAGATTGAGGATGTCTGCTACTAGACACAATCCTCAGGCAGATTTAGCAAAAGACCTTTCTGATGCTCTTTATTATGACTAAAAAATGAGATGGTCAAGCATTGATGGTGATTTATGGTGATGCGAAACTGATGTTTGAGCCCACCTGAAATTTGTGGCCAGATTCATAGAATTTCTGTCCATCACTCCAGCTGAACATGTTCCATTGTTGGTACTGTATTAAACAGATGTGGTATCCATATTAAATAGCCACGCCGAATTGCTTATCACACTCATACGTACTGCTGCGTGTACAAGACTGCAAGGGTCTGTTGGACCGTTCTGAATGTCCATGTTCAATAATACTCTATAGACTCGTATACTAATCTTGGAGAGAGATATACCCATGGAGTATTTGATTTTTTTTTTTAAAAAAAAACATTTTTCAGTTTAAGGACCAGCAAGGTTTGGCCTGAGTTTTATGAAACACGAGCCTTAGCACGATCGCGAATATAAGATTTGGCCACAGTAGTTACTGCTTACCAATCTTAAGTGTAGCCCTATGAGATGCAGGACGCCCTGGAAACAGCCTGTGTGACATAGTATTTGATTGCAGGAACATGAAAATGACTTAGCATGGGCGAGAACTGAAATACAAATACTCCGTACAGTGACCATGAACAGAAAGGTGACATACACTTGATTGTGAGGAGGTCTCCACTGTGCCATGGGATCAGGGATGCACATTTACTGGTTTGTGGTTAGGTGTAAATTTCAGTGAATAACACTGGCCAGCGAGATTAATGCTGGTCAATATACTTTCAGATAGATGAGGTCAATGTGACCCATGCTGCAAATTGCAAGGTTTCTGGTATGCGTCCCTTGATGGTAAGCTCCAGTCTCCAGAGCATCTCTTTTTAGTATTTTGTTTGGAGGAAGAATAACTTCGGTTGGTTGGGAAACAGAACAAATTGGGCGGCTGTTTCTGACCAAGAAAGGGACCTTGCGATTGTGCCATCCCAACACATCAAGTTACGCATCCCAACTTCGAGCCAACGGCGTCAAAGTTCAGAGTACTTCGACGTGGAAAAGCAGAGTTTTATGGCCGCATGTTCCAGCAACTCCGTGTCACAGAATCACATGTTTCGGTCACCATATTGTCCTGTGCAATGAGAGCTTAGAAGACATTATGTTCTCCTTTCCATCGACTGGTTCTTCTTGTATTTCTTTGTCATGATAGAACGCTGTGTCAAGGCGACAAACATTAAAAACAGTGGCCGTCCTCTCCATCAGAGTACCCTAGGCATCATCAGCACCATAGATCATGACACTGCTCATCCTCAGCAGCTACTACCCTACATGTATTTGTGGTTGCTCCATCCACTGAACACACACACACACACACACACAGCTCATGCCGGCTGTATTTATGAGGACTTGGACCAGGAGTACATTTTCTGGCTGTCATCAGCCTGGATCCGCCATGAGAGCATAGGATAGATACAATGTACACACACAGGCGAGCGGGGTCACAGTCGCTCAACCTCATTCATGTTTCTCGTGAGTGACCAGCAACTGTCAAAAAAGCAAGAGAGCAAGGGCATCAAACTGTAGCATTCATTCATTTACATGGATGTAAGTATGGTACCTTTCCATATCACCATTCACATGGTAGGGCATATATATGAACTGAAAACAATATCCTAGTATATGGATCTCCTTCCTCTTCTTGCTTCTTACATGGTTTTACTTACTACTCTTACTACATACACAATAATAATAATAATCAAGAAAAGAATCGGATGATCAACAAATTAATACTAGTAAGTACACTGTGACTGTGACTGTGATCTGTGCTGGATCGTGGCTGATGAACATGGACATTCTTTCTCAACCCCTCTACTCCAACTACACGTACTACTACCTAGTTGACCTTGGTGCAGACGCGTCGGATCTCGCCATCAACGGCGGTCTTGACGCCGATACGTCCAAGCTTGGCCATGGCGGCGACGAAGGCGTCAAAGAAGGCCGTCTGGTTGGCGGCGAAGTAGTTGACGGTAGCGCGTGACCGGCGGTCGGCGAAGAGCACCTGGTCGGAGGCCAGCAACCCCTTCATCTGCTGCAGCGTCTGGTAGTACCCGTTGTCGAACTTGCGTGGCGTCACGGCGTCCAGCATCGCGAACGCCGACGGGCTGTAGTTGAGTGGGCATGTCTGTCGCATCTGCCGCAGGTAGTAGAGGTTCATCGGCGGCCCGGCGGCGGTGGCGTTGCCGCTGCCGCTGCCCTTGAATGTGTATAGCCGTCGCACGAACTTGTCGCAGTGCGTTACGCCGATCGTGTGCCCACCTGAGAGGGGCGATCATGTCGGTCTGCGTGAGCCCGTTGGAGGCGAAGAGCTTGTTGAGTTGGTCCAGGTCGAAGCCGGCGCCGGGGAGGCTGTGCTTCACCACGGCGCGGGTGCCCACCTTGCCGTCAAACCGTCCCAGTTCCACCTGATAGTAAGGCCCGCCCGTCTGCATCATCACAAATTCGAAACCATCTCATCAGCCATCACTACTAATGTGGCAGTACACACGCAGAGCAGTACTAGCAGCAGCACGATTGTGCGTATGAATACGAGCATCAGAAACTTCGGCCGAGTTACTCGGCACAATAACTGACAGCCCGTATGGCCGTGTCCGTGTGTGTATCTCTACGAGCACCGGCGTGTCCGTCCATGGTTGCAGGCACAGGCAATACAGTGCAGTACTGCACGGCCCGGCGGATTAGGTGTCGGGCGCCCGTATCTGTCGATGCCGTACCGGCTCATTTACGGCGCCAAACCGTGTGTGTTCAAAGAGCTGACGCAGCGAGCCAGCGAGCAGTAACGCCGGCCGGCGGCCCGGCCACCACGTCCTCTTGGCGCCATGCCTGCCTTTGCCCTTGCCGCCGTCCCGTCCCAGCCCTGGACCGCGTGCGTGCTGTGCTGTTGCTCCGAGTGGTGTGTTTAGTTGGTGAAATATTTTGGGTTAAGCTACTGTAGTACTTTTCGTTTGTATTTGATAATTATTGTCTTATCGTGGACTAACTAGGCTCAAAAGATTTATCTCGTACTTTTCAGTCAAACTGTGTAATTTGTTTTTTTATTTATCTATATTTAATGCTCCATGCATGCGAAAAGAGATTCGATGTGATGGGTACTGTAACACTTTTTGTGTTCACTTTCAGGAACTAAACATGCCCGAATGAGCCGGCCGGGGACAGCAGAATTCCGACAGGGTGCAGTACCAGGACACGACAGGACCACACCCCCAAAACCCAATCCCCTGTTTTAGCGCCAAACCCGTCTCGAATTTTTCTTTTTCTTAATAACCCCTGCCCTACTCTCTGCAGCCAGCTCAATGGTTCGTGCTGATTCTAAAGTCTTCGTTGAGCTTGCACTTAGGGGGTGTTTAGTTGGTGAAATATTTTGGGTTGGAGATCAGAAGCACTTTTCGTTTGTATTTGGTAATTAATATCCAACCATAGACTAACCAGCTTAAAAAACTTTTAAAAGATTTTGTCTCGCACTTTTCAGCCAAATTGTACAATTAGTTTTTTTATTTACCCGCATTTAATGCTCTAAAAATATGTTAAGAGATTTGATGTGACAGGGAACTGCAGCACTTTTTGGGTTGCTGTAGAAGCAACTAAACACCCCTTTAGGATAAGTATGCATGTCTAATGGCGCAGTAAAAGGTTTCAGAGGGGGGGACGACGACGACGACACGGGCTGGACATCACGCGCGCGCTCGGAATAGGATGATTGCGGCACAGCTCGGGAGACGGCTCAGTGTGGCTGCCGCTGTGACCTGTGCCGGAGTCGTTCGCCTAATCGCCTTGCCGCGGGGCATGTCAGCCTCATCATAGCTGTCGCCGGGACCTGCTCGTGGCACGCCGGACTCCACTCAAAGCATTACTAACATCTGTGATTAATTACCCACTAGTTTATTACGATGGTGCGCTAATGGCGTAGGGTTTAAGCGTAATCCCCGACGACCGTCGCTAATCCCCCATCGACCAAAGTGGCATAACTGTCTAGGAAAAAAGCAAGTTCTTTTCTTCTGCAACGGAACGGCTCGTCGGCTTTCCGTTTCCATCCCCACTCACTCCTCCCTGACGCCGAAAGTGACGTGAAGAGAAAGAGAGACGACAGCGGCAACGAATTCTCTATCTCCGGAGAAGAAGAGTTGGGTTGGGGGAGAACCGGAGAAGACAGTGGTGCCCGTCGACCTGCAGCTGCAGCTTGGGATGGATGGATGGATGAGAGGCCGGTAAGTACCTGGGAGACGACGTCGCGGGCGGCGAGTGCGAGTATATCGGCGCACGAGACCTTGTAGGCGCACTTAGGGTCAGCATCGACGGCGGCCTTGGCGCGAGTGACGAGGTCCAGCGCGTCCGGGGACAGCGTCGTGTCGGCGCCGGCGCTGTGCTCGTCGTCGGGACCCGACAGCAGCACGGACGCGTCGCAGCCCTGGGAACGGATTGGGATGAACCAGAAGGGTCAGGACGGAGGGCCGTGAAATCGATCGATTGGATTCGTCACGAAGAGAAGACCGTATACGTACCCTGACGAAGCAGTCGTGGAAGAAGAGGCGGAGTGTGCCCGGCGCGGCGTTGAAGGTCTCCTGCAGCTTCTGGGTGACGGCGCCGCGGACTAGCGTCTCCACGTTGGGGCACGTCGACGCGTAGTAGCTCTGGCTCAGCTGCTGCGCCTGCGCCGTCGCCGCTGCAGCCAGCGCGATGATGAACGCGGTGACCACGCTCTGCCGCCACCAAGGCGACGGCAGCCTCCTCGACCTCATTGCGCCCGGCCGGAGCTTATACTTCCTCTCTTGGGCTCTTCCCCTCTCTCTCCAACTCTACCAGACTACTACTACCACCTATCTGTCGGAGGGCGTTAATTGCCTTCTCGCAGCCGCAGCAGCAGCTCGCCTCGCCTGCTCCTCTCGTTGGCTCTCTCGGCCCTCCGTGCGGACTGGGAGCTAACACTGGTGGGTGCTTGCTTTAAGTGAGGAGAGAGGCTCGCGCTTATATAGATGAGCTCGGCACCACGACGAGGTGATTGATGGAGCTTGCTCGCGGCTGGACCTGCCCCTTGCCTTGCCGGGGGTGGCGATGATAAGCAAGCCGCAAGCGAAACGGCCGACGGGCGGGGAGGTTACTTGTGATGCAATGATGGATTAATTGACGGGGACGGACGGACACGAGGGAATGTTAAGTCCCGCCCCAGCACAGCATGGGGACACGCACACTAGGCTAGGCTCTCGGTAAACAAAACAAACGCGCGGCCAACTAGCACCGGGCTGGCGTCCCCTGTGCTGCTCCCTCGTCGCTCACGTTCTCACTGCTCCCTCTCCTCTGTTTCATTCCAGATCCAGAGAAGTGTAGAAACGTGGAGAGAGAGAGAGAGAGAGGACTCGTGTAATAATAAGCAAATAGTAAATTACTGACGCGAGTGCACAGACATGCTCGCACTGACTATCCTCGAAACCGTTAAACTACCACGAGTATATGTTACGGCCATCAGCGTTAAAACCTTTAACCCTGTCTCGGCTGGGCAGCCTGCTATCAATCAATACTACGGCTACTACACCAGATAGCAGCATCTCCAGTTCATTCAGCTCGTCTCGGCAATCGTCACGATTTGTTTGTTGGAGCACCCACCGTATCCGGCGAGGTCAGCGAGAAAATCCAGGACATGGCATGTGGGGAGAGCGGTGCACACACAACCCTTCTTCTGGCTTGCTACGTGCGTGGGCAACGCTACAGAGACGTCGCGTGGTGCGTCTCCTGGATTCGGCGCCGGGAGAGGGAGGGAGAGCCTCGTGGCGAGCGGCGAGCGGTAGCGGCCAGCGCCCAAGAATGGATGGTCACCGATGGCGACGAGGAGCCGAGGAAGCAAAGCGACGGGGATCCGAGCCGCTGAGAGTCAAAAGGAGCGCGCGCGCGGGCGCTCTCTTTTTGTTTTGTTTGTGCATATATTCGCCAAAGATTGCCAGGGTTTTCTTTAATGTTTTCCACTACTACCAAAAGCGCCCGTTGTGTTTGTGGCTCTGGGTCGGGACGAAGCAAAGCGACGGTTTTCCTTTTCTTTTCTCCGGCTTTTTGCCGTTTTCTGAGGGCTCCTGATGATGATGCTAACCGCCGCCCGCTACGGCGGCCTACCTACGTGCCGGGGCGAAGGCAAGGCATAATCCGTGTCCGTGGCGCTGCCGAAAGAGGTAGGGCATGTAATGGAGATGAATAGATGAGATGATGTCCGAAGAATTCTTCAGAGCAGGGGAAGGTACTGTTTCCTCAGAATAAACCGGTTTCCATTCCTGAGAGTAAGGACATGGCTGGATGCGTATCGGTGTCCTGTTGGGAATGGAAATTGGTGTAGTACTCGTATGCAATCCTGCTAAATTCAGCAGCTCCGGTCTGGTTCTGGTTGGGTCACTGCGGCTCTGTCCTTGGTAAGCTGAATATCTGCACAGACAGACTGAATGAACCGTGTTCGGACGACGGCGAAGCCATCCATATCGCGAAATGACCAGATTCGTCGTCTTCTTCCACGTTTCTTTCTGATGAGTCGTCGGTTTGTACGTGGACGGGAAAGGATTGGTCCTACGCGTGCTGGATCGCCCTTCCCCTTTCCACATGATGCTGTGTCTGTCCTACGGCTACGAGAAGGTCGATAGGTTGTAAATTAGGCTGGTCGCCTCCTACCCGTCCTACGCGTGCTGGATTGCCGCGTCTGCAACTGGAAAAATGCTACGTACTCAGTGCTTGAAAGAAAAGGGGAGGGAGCCACAAGGTTCCAAAGTGGGGAGAAAGGGCCCTGCACAGCACTTGTACACCGATGATCTCCAGCGCTAAGTAACCACAACAGACGACATAAAAATTCTGCTGTTCCTGTCTGATTCGAACGTTGAGCCGGGCTGTGTGTGGTTGGTGCTTAACGAGCGGCAAGTTTTCAAGCTTTTTTTACCAGCACAGACGGGAGTGGGGCTTGTGGAATTTTTGCTTCCACGGTCTGTGTGACTACTGCGATCTGATAGGAGGTCGTGTCAGATTTCAGACACATCGGTTCTGCTTGTCTCTCCCGCGTGAAAAGACTCTCTGCACGCGCGTGTGAACTGATGAACCTCCAAAGTGTCCGTAAGCAATAATGCACCTTCAGCTCCAAGGCAGGAGGAGTTTATCTCCTTCCCTTTCCAAACCATCATTTGTGTGCGGTTATTTTGGCTGAGAGGGAGAGTATTTTCTTCGTTCCAGGCTTTCAGGCTACGGTTTCGCAGGAATGCATAGAAGTCCGTGCCAAGCAGTGCGACCGATGATGATGATGATGATCCAAAAAAGAACAGGTGAGTCATCCACATTCCGTAGGAGCACGTGTGAGCTTTCGAGGCCCGCGAGTGCGCCGGACAGAAGAAGCAGAAGCGTATCCGCTTTAACGTTAGAGGACCTGCTTTGCAAAAAGCCTGACCCTGACGGGAATGCACCAGGGAAACACATCAGGTGGTGCCTCGGCTCGATTGCTTGCCTGCCTGGTACCCCGTGCGTGCTCCGAGAACCGGAAAACGCCGGAGATCATTGCTTGCTTGCCGGCGTGGCAGGAACTCGATCGATCACGGTCGCTCGGCTCGACCGCGATTATCTTATCGGTAAGCGTGTCTCACAGCACAGAAGTCCCCGTGATGGTAATCCTAATCCGCACTGACGTAGCTTCAACGGCAAAGTCCGGCGAGCCATGATGAGTTACCGAACCGGTCGACGACGACGACGATGATTACGCTAAGCCAGCTCCCAGCCACGAACGGACAGCTAGCGCCGGCCACGAGCCCACAACGGCTTTGGCGGATGACCGGCGACTCTGCTTGCAGGGGTGGGCGTGTGATCCAGAAGAACACGGCGCTCGACTCGATCCCATGTGGCGAGAAGACCTGCCAACAGAGCCACGTACCGAACTGGTTTGCGGACACGACGCGATGGCAACGTTTTCATGTGCGAAGCCGTACCAGCAGACACCCGTGCCGTGGAGGAAGAGGCGATCGATCGAGCACGCCTGCCGGCGTCGTTGCGCGTCGGTCTCTCTCGGCGACGTACGCGCGCATGTGAGCTAGCCGCATTGGGGCGGCGGAGATCAATGATGTGCTTGCTATTCTAGCCGGCCGGCGGCTCACGGCGCCACGTGAACTTCCTCCTTCCCGGCGGCGCCCCGGCGAGAGAAGAGAGAGCCGTGACGGAGTACGATGCGCGCAGTGGGGCATGTGCGCGGCCGCATGGCACGCACGTATTACCCTGTATGGCTCGGAGCAAGTTCATACGAGTGACATATGTTCTTTTTTTCTTCACTTACCTATTCCCTCCAAAAAAAGATAGTAGCAGACAGGATATTGGAGTTCTCCTTGTCCAAGTAGAAAACGTATCTATGAAACTTGACATCAAGATTACTATGGTATCCTTTGTCATTTGGATATGGAAGAAAGTTTACAACAACATCTTTTCTTTCACTGCCTGCTTGTTATGTCTTATTGGAATCTTTTGGGTTTAGCTCAACTCATTCAAGATGATGTCCTGGATTCTATTGTTGCTTTTAAAACTCAACTCCACACATGGTTTTTATTGCAGGTTATTAAAGCAATCTGGACAGCTCGAAATGATTTCATCTTCAGGCACATTTAACACTCCCTGTCCTCTGCAAAGCAGGTCTTTAAGCATGAATTAGCTATAGTTTCATGTCGTCTTTGCAGTCAATTGCATGACGTCCCCTCGACATAGCCTTGCTACCACATGGCGGTGTTTATCGCCGCTTAACAAGAACATGGGCAAGCTTATCAAGATTTGTGTTGTAGACACCCCCTCTAGTGTATAGTTCTTAGTTTCCCTATATGTAGAGGCCACCAGTGATTCCCCCATGATGAGGGTTTTCACGTTAGGGGGCTTAGCCCCGCCCCCACCCCCACCCCCACCAACATGGAGGCGGCTAGCAGCGGGGCCTCTACATGAAGGCATCAAAACCTAACACTAATCTTTAATACAAAACAACCTGCATCTAGGCCTATATCTCACACAAAAAGTTAAATCACACAGCAGATCTGAAGAGTCAAAGACCACATACATTGAATCTTCAAGCATCAATTAGAAATCTGCAAATGTGAACACACTTGGGGTAGTACTATGCCTGAAAAGGGGGAAAATGAAGAACGACCCGTTGAAACAACATCAAGATTCAAGAAAGCGAAGCAACCAAAAAAACCGCAACGCTAATCCGACCTTCGCCGCCGGCGACAGCAACACGCCGGAACGCCTTCGCCCTCCGCCATCTGGCGGGCCGTAGCATTATGCTACATCTACGGCCGCCTCGCTCGCCGTGGCACGGCCTCTCAGAGCCGCCGGTCAGACTCCGGCCATCTCAGCTCTGAGCCTGTGCAGAAGAGATATTTGGCAGGTGACGAGTGGATACACAGACCCAATAAAACTAAGAAAGACAATGTCACATGGCACGAATCCAAAAGCAGAATCAATAATTCGACAGATTTTTAAAACAAAAATCTGATGACAGATAAATAGAGAACTCGAAAACACACACACACGGCCTCCGGGCGCCCGAGTTCCTGTGGCGGGTGAAGTCGTTTCCACGTGACGTGACTCCGGCGTGCTATCAATCTGCCGGCTGGCGACTGACTGCGCGTAGTACGCCCAGGCCAGGCCATGCCGCCCGGCCGGGTTGACCAGTGATGCAAGCAAAGATTAATTGTCCCCTGGCCTAGCCGGGCAAAGAGCCGGGCAAAGACAAGGCAAGGCAAGGCCGGATCAGCCAGGCCAGCCGAAGCAGCACTGGCACGCACACGCAGCTGGACGACGTGCTGATCCCGGGCACCAACGCAGCCAGCCGCACGCGAGGCGCGATGGGCGGCCCAAGGTTTCGGCGCGGCTCGGTTCCCGCACGGGTAGGTCACGGCGGGCGGGAGGTTCCGCGCCACGTCCTAACCTATCCGATCTCGGTCGGTCCCGCCGCCTGGAAGCATGCAAGCGGCCATGCGCCGCGAGCAAGGAGAAAGACGGCGAATGATGCCCTGCCCCGGGGGTAGCTTTGGTGGCGCGGGCCACCGGACTGCGTCGTCTTCGCAGCCGCGAGTGCTTTGCCGATCGCCGTATCCATCCATCTATCCGTGTCAATGTGTCATGACTCATGTGTGCGACAAGGCTTTTCCTGGATTCTCGCGAGCCCACCGAGGAACGTTCTTGTCTTTGCCGAGATTTGCCACTCGCGCACTCGATCGTGTCGGGAGAAGCCAGTCGCTCGCCTCTGGCGCACTGTTGGACCTGTGAGCTTCGGTCAGGTCCTTCTCGCAGAAGGGCCGTCCGTCCGAATTATGCATCCTTACGCTAGCTAGCTACCCGTGAACCATCGATCACGCACGAACATACTGTACGTAGTAGTGTAGTGCCGATGTTTAGGCCTACTGTATGTATCTGTCTTGGAGCTAGCCCTGGTGTAATCAGGTGATCGACCACGATCCTGTCTGTATACCTGTGACTGTCTTGGAGAGCGACGGGCGCCGCTGCCGCCCGTGGGCTGCTCGCTCTCTTCTCGGATCCTTACGCAACAAAGGTCGGCGGCCCTGCTGCTGTCATGGCCCAATCATTCTATCTTTGGTTGATGATTTCGGGTCTGTGTACGGCACTTTCTTCTCCACCAAATCCAGTTCCTTGTCCCTGTCGCGGCGGCCAACCCAGGGATCGGTGCATGCACACGCACACGCACATGAACGCGCGTCCAACGGCCTCGATCGTGGCCGTGCTCCGTGCAGTGCATATCCCGTCCGTCATCGCGCTAGTGGCTCTGAATTGTTTGCTTGCCCTTCAGTTCATAAGCGGCAAGGCGACCTCTCTGACGACGCAGTGACGCCTGAACTGAACATTATGCAGGTCGGAGTAGCGCAAAAAATGGCTAAGCCACGCTGACGCATTTCTCTTATGCATAATATGCGCACATGCAGCACGGCACACCTGGGACGACGTCGTTGCGTTGCGTGTATATCTTCAGTTCTTCACGGATGATATCGGCGAAGATGTTTTGCATTAGGACCGGTAATGTCGAGGAGAGGCACAGAACGGCCAGATGCCAACCGGACTGCCGCTTTGCATTGGCCAGTGGAGCCGGCTCGCGTCCTGTCCGCGTGCTGAAACGGGTGCCCGCCCGTGCAGCATTCAGCAGCATTCAGGGCACGGCCACTGCTTTTTTTTTTTTTCGTACGTACTAGTTTCCTAGTATACTAGTAGTACTACTGTTTGCTGCACGTTCAGGAGTTGGTCACTCAGGACAGAGTTCAAGACACAGATGGTGGGTGTGGAGTGTACCTTCTAGTGTCTCATGGATTGACGGCCGTTCCTACAGGCCGGCCGGCAGCCGCCGGTAGCGAACATGTGTAGGACCAGTACGCCGAGATATGCATGACAGGCGCCCGTGATCACAGCCAGCACACAGGGCGCACGCAATCAGCATCTTTGTCTCCATCGGCGGCGTTCAGGTTCAGCGATCGGTCAGGAATGTTGTCTCGGATAGATGGATCTGCCATGCCAAGCCAGAGCCAGCTATGTTGTCCGTGGCACGCAACGCAACGCAACCTAGCGCAACGATGCTCATGCTGGCTGTGGATGCGTGTTGAAATTTGGAACTCTCAATGTGCTCGGAAGGAACGAAGGAGAGAGAGGTCCGCCGTCAGCGTGAAAATGAGCGCCGGCCCATCCGTTGTCAAAATAGATCCTCGTGAACGGCCCAACATGCCATTCCTGAACTACTTGCTTACTTGGCAGATAGGCTTTACTTGCCGGACCGACGGGGCTGGACTCTACACGACCGGAGTGGAGTCATGACAGACCAACCAGTTCATGGGCCTATGTTGAAGGAGTTCACTGGGCCGCAGGGCCGACGTTAAGCTCAAAAAGAAAAAAAAAATGGAATTCACGGGCCGGAGCTTGAAAAAAAACAAACAACGGCCCAACCTGGGATTGCCTTTAACGGATACTTTCCCTCCGTCTCAAAATAATTCATCATGTTGACTTTTTTAAGGCATCGTGTTTGGCCATTTCGTCTTATTCAAATTATTTATACAATTTAGGAAATAAATAAATTATTATTAAAATATCTCTAATAATAAAATAAGTCACATCAAATTGGATGATGTTTATATAAAAAATTTAAATAAGGCGGCGATCAAAACATGACATCTTAAAATCAACATGATAATTATTTCGAGACGGAGGAAGTAGTCAAGAGAGAGTGGATGCGTGGAATGTAACACGTGCACACGGGCGAGTGGACTGGCGGAACGCAGGATCATCAGTCCATCACGGTGATCGTGCTCTGCTCTTATGTACAGGACACAAATAGTTAGTTAGCTAGCGATTCATCACAATCATATCAGGGCACAACATGCACGTTGCTTATTAGCCAGGCGTACGTCCTGTCTGATATTGCTTTGTGTTGAACAAGCGTGTGATATACGTACTCCCTCGGTCCAAATAAGCCTCGTAATAATTTCTAGGTTTTGTGACAATCAAATCTTATTGAGTTTGCCCAAATTATATAAAGATTTATATATGCATGTCAAGAAATAAAATTTATTATAAAAATTAGAAATATATTTTATAAATATATTTTATAATTAATCTAATACTTAAGTTGTTTGGATCACCAAGGGGTAAAAATCAATCTATATTGCCCTGAATTGACTAGCAGCTACATGGTTAGCGAAAGTTTGGCTAAAAATCTAGCCTACGTATTAACCCTATGTCTAGATTTTTTTTTTTGAGTATGACACAAGACAACGCAGACACTCACAACACGCACGCACACTCACCCCTATGAACACACGCACGCAAACCCTACCCCTATGAGCACCTCCGGAAGGACTGAGCACCCGGCAGATCCGGAGATTCTCGAAGTCACCATTGGCGCCCGTCGCCGACGGAACGCCGCTACCACTTAATGCATAACGCCGGAAAATCCCTGGGAAAATCCCGGAAAAGGTGCGAGCACCAGGATTTGAACCCCGGTGGGTAGCGTCCCACTTGGACCGCCCTACCATTGGACTACAAGCCAATTCGCAACCCTATGTCTAGATGGGTTTGAGCTAACAATTAGCCATATGCATCCAAATTTATACTTATTCGGTATCATAGAAGTTTAACACTTCTTTCTATGGGCCTAGTTAAATTTAAATTTATTTGAATGACCTTTTTTTTTTTTTGAGATAGTTGGAGTACTTATAGATGTCCCAATTGGTTGCTTGTATTAACATGTATTTAGTGTAGTTTGCTCATGTTTGGTTAACGAGACTTACATGCAAATGGTCAAAATAGGCAAATGCAACATTAGTTAGTATACTAGATTTTTTTTTTCATATTACAAAACAAAGATTTGCATAACTCAATGGATACACAAAATCCACGTTTTAAATAGCGCTATAGCGGCCAGAAACAACTGCCGCGACGCTATTGCACTTTTTCACGCTATTGGCGCTATTGCGCCGCTATTGTGCGCTATTGTGCCGCTATTGCGCGCTATTGACGCTATTTCGTGCCGCTATTCACGCTATTGCGCGCGCTATTCGCGCGGCGCTATAGCGGCGCTATAGCGCCCAAAGAAGGCTGACGCTATTTTTCATATCCCGCTATTTAAAACATGGCACAAAATAAAATATAGTAGCTATACGCAATAAGAAACCAAAAAAAAATCAATATAATAGCTTTCTCTGTTGATATGATATATAATGGTTGCTGGCTGGACAACGAATGAAGAAATAAATGCGGTACAAGGCAGCTTAGCATTTGCTTAATCCGCTGTCTACTCCAGGTCACAAGCAAGCACAGTTGAGTTCGGTACTACTACTACTGAAGCGACACACACTAGTAGCAGAGCTGACAGTGACAGACCATGTTGGCACGTCCATGTGGAGATCAGAGAGTGAGCCGATCAAAATTGTGTAGTGGAGCGAGCGCATTATTGTGTACCGTGCACTTAATTTCAAGATTAGATTTGGAAACAGTGCAGGTCGATCATCTGATGCCGATGGCGCAAGGCATTATATCGATCGATTGATCGATGCAACATAACACGGTGCGCGTGGTGATGAAAGCTACTAGATATATGATGCTGCGCGCTTAGTGCTAATTTGTGCGTGGTGCACTGGTGATCCATACCGATCAGCTAGCACGGTAGCACCGGAGAAATCGTGTGCCGAGTCCACGTGCATCGGATCAACCTATCATCATCGTCCACGCGCGCCAAAGCACAAAAGGCTGCGTCCATCATCGATCTCTGTTTGCATGCGCTTGGACAACTGATCGACTCCACAGATTAAGTTTGATGTAATGTAAGCAGCTAGTGATTCAGCATATCATCTGTCTTGATCGAGATAACATTTAACCTGGATATGGATAGTGGTGAAGAAGTGTGAGGTAGCTAGTGAGCATCTTTACTCTCACCACTGATTAAGCCACCAGTATAAAGAGGTATACGACCCCTTCCGTCCTGAAATAGATATAAAGTTGGCCTGTGTTTCAAATTCAAATTTTGATTAACAATCAAACGTTGTACCTGTGTCTAATTAGATGAAAAGTTTGTACTTAAAACGTGGCTATACTGGATTTCTATTTACAGATAGTTTTTTTTTCAACAATCAAAATTTTGTTTGTCATGGAATTGTTGGTCAAAGTTTGGTTTTAAAGACTATACATGTCTAGTTAAACCATGTCTTATATTGTGGGACGGCGTGAGTAATAGTAATCAAGAGATCACCAATTAAAGCATTGACACGGGTAGGTTGCAAAGAGACTACTCAATGCTGATTGCGCCTCTGGGCGTTTGTGTGGTGGTGGCACGAGGACCATAAGAGTACAAACTAAGGACATGTTTGGTCCTAGAGACTAGATTTTAGTCTCTTTTGATCTTTAAATTACCAAACATGAGATTAGAAAGACAAATAAACTAACTTTACAACCCATGCCCCTCAATTTACTGGTCCCCACTTCTTCTTTTTTTAGAAAGGACGGCAAAAGCTTTGCCGCGATTTCTATTAGACGAATAAAAGAAAAGGCAAGTGTCGCCCAGGTTTTTTGACTGGAAACCGGGCCAGAAAAACCATACAATTTTGGAGGGTACCTACTCCACCTGCACACCTAGGTACCAAATCAACTCAACTCGCGCCACGAATAGCGCCTACTCAACTCAACTTAGGGGTGTGTTCCACTCCACCTACCACTTATTATAACAACTAAAACAACTCAAACGCAACTAACAACAACTCAGATGGGTGGAAATAAACATGACGATTCTTTCGGTTGGATTGGGTCATCAACGGGAGCCTCCATCCACAATAGCTAGTCGGATTGGGACGTCGACTCCAAACACACAACAGAACTCGACACCACCACCACCGGGGGGAGGAGCCCAAAGCAGACCGTCGAAACCCGCGCCGTTGTCGCCAACGTTGTGCCACGCCCGAAGCCGCGGCCCGCTGCAAGCCCAAGCAACTACCAGAACTCCTCCACCACGGGACTATCACCCCCAAGCCGAACAGCCACGATCGTCGATCCCCCAGCTCCAGCGAAGCATCAGCGGAACAATCTCGTCGCGGCACCAATGGAAACCACTGATCCTGGCTACTCTGCGTGGGGGCCTCGCCTCACCCACCGCCTCACACTCCACTAAACCACTGCCCATGACTCAAATAACTAAAACCACACTCGGAGCACCACTTCCGCCCAGCCAGCACCGAGATCACCACAACCATGCGCGCCCATGCCAGGCCTCTAGCACCCATGGGCCCTCTGCACCTTGCCACCAACACAAGGACACTGCACACCTTCAAAGTCGCCGCACACGGACCAACCTGCAGACCATCTGCACTGCCACCAGCTGGGACGAGTCCTAGTGAGCAACACCTCCAAGGAGGACGCGACACCAATGGCGCCGCCGTCGCTCGTCCAAAATCTGGACCGGGTTTTCACCCCAAGACTCCATGCATAAGGCCTCAGTGTTCCGTAGTGGTGTCCCCAACAGGAAGAACGACGCCCCAAGGGCGCCGCCACCACTATCACCAACATGAATGTCGGTGAAGGCTTTCGCCAGGATCCACTCCGCACCTAACACACGCTCTCAGACAAGCAGCAGCCGCTCCCATTGTCTTCGCAACTCCTCCGCGATGAAATGGCTCGGTACCTCCCCACCAAGCCGCCACGACACCGCGACGACGTACCAGCCCCAGGAGCACCCCAAAGACAAGCCACCTAGCCCCACCACCGAGGCGACGCCGGAACAACACGAGGTCGAGGAGGAAGAAGGGGAGCACCACCATCTCACCTTTGTCCCCGCTATCCGCACACATATGTCCGCCGGCAGCGTATCCGACCACCATGGCCAAGAGCTGCCAGCCAAGGGCGCCCCCACACCGGGCCTCCCGCGGCGGAGAGACGCCACACCCCGCCCCATGCAGGCCACCGTCGCCGCCGCCGCCGGCATCCCCGGGCGAGAGACACCCGCGGCGCTGAAGTCCCCATGTCGCCCGGCCATCCGCCTCCCACAGCAGCGCCGGGCACCAAAGGACGCCACGAGCGACCCAAGCCGCCCGCAGACGCCGTCTTCAAGCTCCTCCCGACGTTGCGGACACCCGGGACCGCATCCGCCATAGGGGACGCGCGGCCCGCCGCCTGACCGCCGCTAGATCCGGCCGAGGAGAGGTTGGATCACGGGGCCTAACCGCCGCCGCCGCCGCGAGAGAAAGCCAGCGCCGCCCGGGCGGAGCCGATGGACGCCCGGCGGCCGCGCCGCCGCGAGCCTCCGGAGGAGAGGGTGAAGACCGCCGCCGCCTTCCTCGCGGGCAGCGCTGAAGCTTCCGCTGCCCGCTCGTGCAACGGCGCGGTGGGAGAGATGCCGGAGTTGCTTTGGCGGCGGCTAGGGTTCGTGTCTGCTCGGTCACCCCACACGGGGCGATGCGAGCGGGTGGGTGTGTTCTTGTAGCTAAACAGTGACCCGTCCCCACTTCTTCTTTGTCAAGGATGTTTTGATCTTTGTTCTATAATTGTCCTTTTTAGTCACTAGAACCAAACATGCATGTTTTTAATCTTTGTTCTCTAATCTCTTTTAGTCTCTAATTAATCCCTTGACAAACAGGCCATCCCTGGGACACACCGACTCTGCAGCCACTTTTGTGGCTTATTAACTCTCTCTTAGATGGCCTTGTCTTGTCAACCAGCTTGTTTTTGTACAGAAACTGAGAAGGCGGAACAGTACACTTGCATGATTCTGACTTGGTAGTAGAACCTATTAGACCAAATGCCAATCAGGTCTAAATAATGAAATATGCTTTTACTAACCAAACAACACACCATCAGCTCCAGTGGTGGAGCACTCAATGCTATTGCTGTGTAGGGCCTCTGCCATACTTTCATTTTGGCGCATTTTCTCAACTTCTACATCCTGATTTTTCTCCTATTAGTCTCCAGAGTCTACCATTGAATCAAGCCTCACTTGGGAGTTGGAAGTAGATTGATGTAGATACAAAGTACTCCCAAGTGAGGATAGTAAAGTCTTGATAGGAATTTTTTTCAATAATCAACCAATATCTCAGAAAAAAACTCTTTGGGACAAAAAACTGTCTCCGGCGATATCGTCAAAGACGTGGCCACTGAATCAACGCCATCAAGCTGTAATTACAGCCATGAACTCTTATATATAGTAAGTATATACTGTAATACTATACATATGTATCATGATGTCAACAACCGTCCAGCAAGGCTAACCAAGTATAACTAACTATAGCTGCTCGACCGCTAGTTCGGGAACCGGCAGTTGCGGCGTATCTCGCCGGTGGCCGCCGTCTTGGCCCCGATCCTGCCGAGCTTGGTGATCGCTGCCACGAAGTCGGTGAAGAAGGCGCCCTGGTTGGACGCGTAGTTGTCGACGGCGCTGCGGGACCTCTGGTCGCTGTACAGCACCTGGTCGGAGCCCAAGAGCCCCCGGCCGCCCTGAAGGTTCCGGTAGAAGGCGTTGTCGAAGTTCACCGGCGTAGGGTCGAAGAACGCGAAGCCGCTGGTAGGGTTGGAGACGCAGGTGCCGCGCAGCTGCGACGCCAGGCCTTGGTCCATGCTCGGGTCGCTGCCGATCCTGTACTGGAAGAAGGGGCAGTCCGCCGCGCCGAGGTGTGCGCACCTGGATTGGCAAAGGTTTGGGCTCTGGTTGGGAATTGCAAGACAAGCGATGATGGATGGATGGGATGAGAAGGCGTCGCCGTTCACCTAGGAGGGCGATCATTTCAGCCTGGGAGAAGCCGAGGCCGGAGAAGAAGGTGTTGAGCTGGTCCAGGGTGAAGTTGAAGCTCGGCAGCCGGACGCTGTCCCTGGTCGACACCTTGCCGTCGAACCGGCCGAGCTCCACCTGGTAGTACGGCCCGCCACTCTGCAACCGACGCATGCAGAAAAGTTAGTTTCATCATGGAGAGCGTAGATATATATATGTATAATTGATGATGACAAGATTCTATTCTTTTTGAACCAAAGTTAGTAGCAACGAGCCAACGACGACGGACAGCATGCATGCTTCTCGAAGGTGTTCGTACATATGGAAGCTGACGGAGAGCACATATATACCAGGTAGACGGCTTCTCTGGCGGCGAGGGCGATGATGTCGGCGCACGACACCTTGTGTTCTGGCACTGCTGGTTGCTGTCCACGGCGGCCTTGGCGCTCAGAATGGCCTGGAACCCATCCGGCTTGAGCGATTGGTTGGCGGTGTTCCGCCACTCGTCGTCGCCGTTCGAGTTGACGATCATGATCGACGCGTCGCAGCCCTGCATACGCATGAATCAGAATTCATCATAAGACAGCGATCGAGCTTGGTCGATAGTAGGCTGCGTGCGCTGCCAGCGTACCATGACGGCGCAGTCGTGGAAGAAGAGCCTGAGCGCGGCGGGCGCGGCGATCTGGGACTGCGCCATGGACTGCCTGACGGAGCCTCGGACGATGGTCTCGAGGTTGGGGCAGGTGCTGGCGTAGTAGTCTGGCCTCAGCTGCGCGACCGCGGACGGCGGCATGAGCGCCGCGGACACGACGACGGCGACAAACAAGACCATCAGCTTAAGCTTCGCCATCGATGAGTGAATGATGCACACCACTCTGTACTCTCTTTCTCCCGGCAGCTTGGCTCTAGTGTTTGTTGCGTGCGTCTCTCCAAATGCAAAAGCGATATGGCGCGTTGGAACAGAGGTAGTTATTTCGTTGGATGGGGGCTGGTCGAAAGCGATATGGCGCGTTGGAACAGAGGTTGCATGGGATTTATAGGCGGGCGCCGGCCGGGCGGGCGCACTGGCCCGTGTGGTTTCCTCCCCATTTCCAATAGATGCCAATTCGATCAGCTTGAGGCAGAGCAAATACTGTCACTCCATTTTTTTTTTTTTTACAAAACACATAGATTCTCATACATGTACAATCACCCATTTTTCAAGAAATAAAAAAAAAATAAAAAATACAATCACCCTACGCCTACACTCACTCTACCACATTTGTTATAGTAAGATTAATTAACCCAAACTCCCAAAACACTCCCATTATAGACACAGACAGTGACTTGTTCAATCTCAATTTCTTTTGGCTCAGTCTTTCACTTTAGTTGGAATGGCAAATGTGAAGAAGAATAAATGAAAGCCATATGCTACAAAAAATATACGTATATATATAGTAGAGCAAAGTGATGACAATATTAGAGGGCCAGAGGAATGCAAATATCATTATGGTAAGCAAAGGTTGGAATTATATCCACATTTTTTAATTATATATTCATGTAATAATACTTAATTACATATTTTTTTAAAAAAATAAAGTGATAAAATAAATTAAACAGAGTATGGATTTATGGCAAAATCAACATGCATGCGCAAATATTTTGGTTCTTCTACCAGCGGCACGGTTGCACAGCCAACCTACGCAATCAAACTTTGTATTAGGGAATATAATTGTTTTTTTTTATGAAGCTAGGGAATATAATTGTGGTTGCAGCTCCCACAAGCCACGGCGACGACTACCACCGGATGACGTGGGGATGTTTGGTTCCCCGCCGCAAACTGGCACAGCTAAACTTAGTCCGCCACGACATGGAAGGCTATTGTTTGGTTGATGTTATAACCTTTGGCCGCCACCGCATGCATCAGCTGTCGTTTTCCTTCCATTTTCCGTCATATAGTGTATGCAAAGTGTGGCAGCTCTGTGGCAGGTGTGGCGAAGCTTTTCTTCGCCTCCGCCCGTCTCCACCACAGCACGCCTAAGTTTAGCATGGCAAGGTGAGGAGGCCAACCAAACATCCCCGTTCTCTCTTCCAAGGTGAATGGCGCAAGGGCTTTGATAGCCTATTCACACTTGCTTCCTGGATAATATGGAAAGAAGGGAATCCAAGGTGTTTCAGAGGAGCGACGACCATTGTCATTGAGGTCATGCACCTCATCAAGTTCGAAGCGGATTGCTGCATCGAAGTGTGTGCAAGCAGCCTGAAGATTTATCGCGAGCGTAGTGCTTTTGCTACTATAAGCTCTCAGGGAGAAAAAATTAGCAATATGTAGCTCCAAGCTAATAAGCATCGCGGCAAGAAATGCCAATCTTGAAACATAAACATTCTCTTTTTCTGATATAAAGATATGCACACTCGTAGGTATTCGAGAAAAAAATAGAGATTTTCAATATAAACATTCTCGCCTTCTGATGCAAAGACATATGTTGTACACGGTAACAACATGTGTAATCTCTCTGTGTGTGGGGGTATCCAAATATAGGCATCTCATTCGCCTTTGGTCACACTGTCTAAAAGACTAAAACTTGGCATCCTCTTAATAATGAAATACTACGTGCATATTCAAAAAAAAAAAAAGTACTGTACACGGCAACCTCGTACGAACAGAACAATACTCCCACTCTGCTTGTAATGGAAACGGAATCATTGGAGACTCACTCTCATGACCGAGTCCACAGGGTCACCACCGTCGTCCCGTACTTTTCCTGACGACTGACCACGAGACGAGCGGCGTCGTTGATGTCGTGATGGCTGTGTCTGATGAACCGTCGCCGACAGTGTGCCAGCCCTCCTTTCCTATAGGCCGCCGCAGACCGCAGTTTGTTTGGATGTGAGCAGTTCTAGAGCGAGGGTGACGCTGTAGCGGTCAGGGTCACTGTCGGATCGGGATTGCGATGACCCTGTGCGCGACCTCACTCGCCGGCCGGTCGTCGCCGAGGACTATGATATGATGCGTCATGCGTGCGTGTCACTTATACACGGACATGAGTTTTTACTCTACGTCTGGGTCAATTTCCTTTTTCTTTCTTTCTTTTTTTTTTTTGAGGAACACGTCTGGGTCAATTTCTGCCTCACCAAGATTCAAGAAAACCATCGTGTATTTCGGCCCATCTGGTTTGCCACTTTTCCAAAAAAAAATTCAGCCCATCTGGTTTAGTTGGTGCTCAGTCCTTCGGAGGCTTTCATAGGGGTAGGGTTTGCGTACGTGTGTTCATAGGGGTGAGTGTGCGTGCGTGTTGTGAGCGTCTGCGTTGTACTGTGTCATTCTCAAAAAAAAAATCTAGTTGCATTGTGTTTGTTCCAAATTGAAGCCCGTTAGTCATCACCGCCAGAATTGCGCATGATTTATCCACAGTGTATAATTGTTTTGGTATTATTCTTGAACTACATTATTTGTTCAATACTTAGAAGTCGTTTAGGACAGCGACACGGTCTCCAAAACACAACTTTGACCTCTTATTATTATCAAAATATTTATGGAGATATGATATATGTATATTTTTATCAAAATATTTTTAAGACAAATCTACTCATATAATTTTTATATTTATAAACTCAAAAACTTAAAAGTTATTGATGATTTATATTCCGATGTTGACTTAAACCTTGTCCAAAACGACTTCTAATACCAAACCGGAGGGAGTATGTATAGCTTTCCTGTTCAACTAATAGAAACTTTTGTTCTACCAAAACAAAAATGAGAATATTTCAGTTAAATAATCATCAAAGCTTTCCTGTTCAATTGATTTATATCCAAATAATGGCTTTAAATATTCTAAATCATCGACTACTTTCAAAACAAACTAGACTAGTGAGGGGGTGGTCAGCCCACCATGAGTTTCCTTATTCTGTTAGATTATGGAAAGAAATATTCTGGTTTCATTTAAACCACCTTATTATTATAAAAAAGTTACTACACTTCTAAAAAAAATCCACAACTCAAACAATTTTTAACTCAAAATGTTTTTTTTTTGCAGCTTCAAGATAGTTCACCCTGGAGAGACATGAAGGAGAGCACAAGAACTCAATAACACAGAGAACGAAAGCCGGTTTGCTCATGTGTATGGAGATTGGAACATCTAGAAGGAAAGAAATCGGAGGATTTTTTAAGGAGTTCAGAACGCACCATCACAAAGCGGTTGCCCTGGTTAAGTACGACATGAGGCCAATTAAAAAGATTGACAGGCTTTGTCTTTGGAGGATTAGTCACTCTGCAATCGTGTTTGAGTTTTTCCATTCGGTATATGTAATCCAACTTTGTAAACTCAGCTTGCTTTTAACACTACTACTGGAAAAAAAAAATTGTAGCAGGCGTTTTGGATTTTTGGCGGCAGGCATGGATACCCGTCACTGAAGCAAGGTCACGGTTAATCCCTGGAGCACGCTGGCGGGCAAAAACGCCCGTCACGGTTAATAGTCTACAAAAAATAAAAAAAGAAGGAAAAACACCGATGAGCCCACCAAGCCCACCCACGTGCCCAGCGAGCCCATCCAAACGCCGCCACGCCCATAGCTCGTCGGCCCGGCTGTTGATCTGCACCGTGGAGGCCGTCCCCGCCGTGGATCCACACCGGCCCCACCTCCTTGTACCGCCCCCGCCATGGATCCACACAGGCCCCACCTCCTTGTACCGTCCCCGCCGTGGATCCACACCGGCCCCATCTCCTTGTACCGCCCCCACCATGGATCCGCGCGGCGCCGCCTCCTTGTGTCGCCCCCCGCCGTGGTGGACTCACCGGATCAGGCCGAGTTGGTGGAGCCACCACCGTGGGATCTCCTCCTCGCGAGATCTGACCGACCTGGTGACGCCCCCTGGTGGAGCATCCTCCTCGCCCGATCCGGATGAGCTGGTGGAGCTGCCACCGAGGAGAGGGACCCGACCTTCCTATCCATGTGCTGCCCTCCACCGAGCGCCTACGCCTGGGCTGCGCAGCCACAGAAAAAGGAGGTAGGGAGAGCCACTGCCGTCGATGGGAGGAGGTAGAGGGCCACCAAGGGAGGTACTCGGGGGAGAGGGAGGGGGTTGCGCCGCCGACGGGAGGGAGCGGGAGGGGCGCCATCGGGAGGAGTCCAGGAGGAGTCCACATGGAGAGTGAGGATGGGGTGGGGAGGTTTGTGTCGCTAGGGAGAGAGAGGCGGTAGGGAGGACGGTTGCTGAGGAGATGAGAAGTGACGAAACCCTGACTCCTACTATTTATATGAAGACAACTATATCGGATTCGTTTGGGCCCATTAGGTGTAGGCATTTTCAGTGGCGGGCCTTATAAAGTGCTCGCCACGGTTAACAACTATTAACCGTGGCGGGTATTTTTAAGATGCCCGCCAAGGAAAATTGATTTTCCGAGGCGGTCAAAAGTGTCCGCCTCAGTAAATAAAAAAACTTCCGCCACAGTTAATAGCGGCATTAACCATGACGAGCGCCACAGTTAAGTTTTGGAGGTATCACACAAAATCATTTTTGTAGTAGTGAACGATACAAAGTGCTCCCGCCCATGTTTCGAAAAATTCAAAACCCAATTCTAAAATTAAATCGCCATCCATAGGCAGCAAAGAAGCACAATGGAGCCATTTCAAGGATCCGGGCTGCATGCTTGGAGATGCACTCCTAATCATACACCGGAACAATTGTGACAAGTGCTGAATCCAACCTGTCCCGGGATTAGATTTCCAATACAAGTCGGGGACGCATGGAAGTGGGGGTTGGTTCCCAATAAAGGCCCTCTCAGGATCGATGGTGCAAGGATCTTGCAATTTGAGACCTCTTTCAATTTTATATCGAGTCAAATATTTGCACTTGTATACATATTCGTATACATATTCGGATGTAGAGGCCGGATATTATTATCCATTATTAAAAAAAATTGCACTTGTGCTTTATACGAAAAGTAAATGAGCTAAGGCCATGCATAGAGAATGGTTGCTTTGCTTGACATGGCAACATTGAAAAGAACACGTACACAAGGGCACATGGCGCACATGAGGAGCTAGTATTATACACACATCAGCTCCCCTGAACCAGATCAGCTTATTGTAAATTTGTAATTGTACAGTCGTTGTAGACTTCTAGTAGCACTAAATATATATTTGATGTCAATGTAGTAATGTACGATGATGGTGTCAAGTGCCAACCTGCCAGCGTGGTCAACTAGTTGGGGAACCGGCAGTCCCGGCGTATCTCGCCGCCGGTGGCCGGCGTCTTGACCCCAACCCTCCCAAGCTTGGTCATCGCCGCAGCGAAGTCGGCGAAGAAGGCGTTCTGGTTGGACGCGTAGTAGTCGACCGTGCCGCGTGACCTCGTGTCAGAGTAGAGCACCTGATCAGAGCCCAGGAGGCCCTTGCCGCCCTGCAGGTTCCGGTAGAAGGCGTTGTCGAAGCCCACCGGCGACGGGTCGAGGAAGGCGAACGCGTTGGGGTTGGAGCTGCAGGTGCCGTTCAGCTGCGACGCGAAGCCGGGGTCCATGGTCGCGTCGCTGCCGATCCTGTACTGGAAGAAAGGGCAGTCCGCGGCGCCGAGGGTGTGTCCGCCTGAATTCACGCACAAGGCAAGGTGGTCAGAATGGCACGTCGAAGACGTACATGGCAAACAGAGTGCAGGACAAGTGACGGTGAGCACAGGTGGACTGTGACGTGTGAGCAGTGTAGTCGTCGTCGTCGTCGTTTACCTGACAGCGCGATCATTTCATCCTGGGTGAAGCCGAGGCCGGAGAAGAAGGCGTTGAGCTGGTCGAGGTTGAAGTTGGCGTGTGGCAGCACGACGCCGGCCATGGTGGACACCCGGCCGTCGTACCGGCCCAACTCCACCTGGTAGTACGGTCCGCCGCTCTGAAAAACCAATGAATGTGTCACTGAAAATGGTGATGTCTCTGTCGTCGGCGGCAGCAAGTTGTTACTGTTGCTACCTGGTAGACAGATTCTCTGGCGGCGAGGGCCATGATGTCGGCGCAGGAAACCTTGTACTGGCACTGCGGGTCGCTGTCCACGGCGGCCTTGGCGTTCAGGATGGTCAGGAACCCCTCCGGCTTGAGCGACTGGTTGTCGCTGTTCCGCCACTCGTCGTCGCCGTTGGAGTTCACGATCATGATCGACGCGTCGCAGCCCTGTCGTACATGCTCACTGCATCAGACGTTGGATCACTGGCCGGCCGGACGTCCGGTCACCGTCGAATGTAGTAGTATATATACGTACCCTGACGGCGCAGTCGTGGAAGAAGAGCCTGAGCGCGGCGGGTGCGGAGATGGGTGACTGCGCCATGGATTGTTTCACGGAGTTCCGGACGATGACCTCAAGGTTGGGACAGGTGCTGGCATAGTAGTCCGTCTTCAGCTCGGCGACGACAGACGGCGGCATGAGACCCACACACGCGACGAGGGCGACGACGACGGCAACGAAGCTCAACCGACCACTCGCCATCGATGGTACGTAGTAGTACGTGCTCTTGCTACTGCCAGTGGAAGTCCAAGATGGAAACTGCAAATCTACGGAGGGTTGCTTACTGAAGGCAGTTGCGTGAGTGCTCGAAAAGTGTGGGGTTTCAGGCTGTGGCTAGCTGGTGGTTTCGTTCAACCGAGATGGGTGTCTGAGAGCGATATGCTGCATTGGAGACCGGAATGGAGGTTCTCTATCTGCAGATGATACCCGCGATGGCATTGGAGACCGGAATGGAGGTTTATATAGCACAATGGCGTGGCTTTGCTCGACCTTTTTAATTACCAATTGGACTTTTTTTTTCGCGATTACCAATTGGACCAACTTGAGGTAGATACGATGATTGGAGTTTAATAGAAGTGATATTGGTCATATAACTTTGCAGATGATACCCGCGTGATGAAATGACACCTCAATTGCGGACTGAGCGTTGGCTCAGTTGGTGAGCTCCCCAGGTGCGGAAGCCACCCGCCCGGGCTCGAACCCGGTGCGCCGCGCGCTTTTAAGCCTTCAAATAAGGCCGGGGGCCTAGCAACCCCTTTCTCTAAAAAAAAATGACACCTCAATTTATTTACAGGGGTTGATGTAGAGCATCTCCAACAGTGTTGCATATGGGTTTGGCATTTGCATTTTTTGTCAAAAGTCTAGAAAACAATGCTCCAACAGTTTTGCAAATCCCTTTTGCATTTTAGTGACTTTGGTAAAATCAGGTCCTCTTTTGGCATTTTTGCCAAACTTGGGAGCTTTAACATTTCTTGCGTGCGTCTCTTGCATGCCCGACGCATGGCGACTTGCGAACAGGATCCGACGAGGAACCAACAACCACTCCCTTCTGGCCTCACTTTTCCCATATGCCAAACCAAAAATAGCAAACTGTCGGAGGAAGTCTTTTTTTAGATTGGCATTTGGAATGGAGAGTTAGCAATCAAGTTAAATGTCAAATCAAAAATACCAAAACTGTCGGATATGCTCGGTGTTATTAGGATGCTGCAGCTCTAATCCAGCCCAGGAAATATCGTGTAGCTTCACGTGGCTCTACTCTGTATAAACAAAAAGTCAGCCCATGTAGTTCCAAATTTGCTCAGATGGCTCTACTATATCAGAGTATGGCCTTAGCTCATTCCGGTCCAACTCTATTCCTGAATTCGCTCCAGATCGATTAGCCGTCAAGAATTTCTGAACCAAGCAAGGCATCCATTCTTCAGCTACAGCCGTCACACGCTAAATAGCTGTTTCCTTCAAACTTCAGGTTCAGGAAGAAACCAGGATTACGTCATAATAGCCGCGTCACTTTAGCTCAGACCAAAACATGACCAAAACATATGTAGCTTATTATATAGGAATATAAGAAAAAAAAAGACGTGCTTATTATCTATAGATCTTGTTCGGCTGGCTGGTTCAGTCATTAGCCAACAGTAATTTTTCTTTCATAATAAATCAGCATCAGTCAGGCAGCCAGCAGTATTTTTCTCTCATAACAAATTAGCACCAGCCAGAAGGCGAACAATACTCAATCATTATTGATGATAATAAATAGTCGTTGCATTCATTCTGTTTTCTAAGTTCTAACCGTCACTGTCACTACTACAAAAATCATTTACAAGTCACTTGACTTTTTATTAGCCGTGGCAGTTTTTTTTTTAAAAAAACCGCCATGATTAATATCATGATTAACCGTGGCGGGTTTTTTTTATTAACGGTGATGGTTATAATAACCGTCACACAAAATCGATAAACCGTGGTGGTTTTTATAAAAAAAATCTGCCATGGTTAATGAGACCCGATCGTCCAACCTCCTAAGGCCCAAGAAGGCCAGCCAAAAGCCCATATCCACCCATCCTCTCGGGCTCATATATATTACCAAGCTAGGGTTTCAGCATCAAACTCTCCACTCCACTCTCTCACCCGACTCAGCCCGACTCCACTCGCCTCTCCCACTCCAAAGGCCTCTCTGCCCCTCCTTCACTCCCAGCCAGAGCACGCCCTCCCTCCTCTTCCCGGTGGATCGGCCTTGGCGGCAATGCCGATCTCGTGTCCCCCGGCGGTCGGGCGGCCCAACCCACGACAGTCGGCAAGCGCCGCGGCGGCGGCCGAGCTCGTTGCCCTCGGCGGTCGCGGGCGGCCCGGCTTCCTCGGCGGGTTTGGTGCGCGCGGCAGCTTCGCCGAATCCGGCGCCTAGGCTCGGGATCTAGTGGAGGAATCCGGCGGGCGCGAGGGATGTCGGCACCTCGACGAGCGGCGGCTCGAAACCCTAACCCAGCCCATATCCGGGCCCATTAAGATTAGGGGTTGGATTTTTCTTTTTCTTTTTATTTTGTTTCTGGATTTACCGTGGCGGTGTTTGGGGTGTCAAAAAACCACCACCGTTAATAGGTTGATTAACGGTGACCCTAGCTTGGTGGCGGTTGCAAAAACCGCTGTAAATAAAAAAAACCGTCACCGAAAAAGAAATATGCAGTAGTGCATCCCATTATGATTAATAATTTTAGTATCACCCCGGATTTGCATAAAACCCATTAATTTTACTATATGCCTACAAATATTTCTAAATTGGCCCGTTCAATCGATATTGATGTATACAATAATTATTCTTAAGTAAATACAAATTTTGTGCCAAAATGAAGATCAAGTATATATATATGCATGCATAAGTGATGATAAATATGTATTTCTATGTTTTATCAACAAAAATACCCATAATGTCTCACATACCGACTTGGCAAACCTGCACAGGCTGACAGGATCTCTACGCCGAGCTGAAGAGAAGAATCGTAGTCAAAGCTATCGAAAGGCAAAACCGAGTCGAGTCCATCCAACAAACGAAATTTAAAAAGATTAAGTGCATGCTACCGAGCTGTCGACAGAGATCTAGGGAAAAAAAACATGTGCTTTGCCAAAATTGATCGACAAAAACTGACAAACGAATCAGACACAAAGATCAAAACCACCCATAACTTCAGGTGTCTGGCAGCTCCAGATACTGCCCTATTTTTATATTGGTTCAGTGATGAAACAACAAATACTACAACTCATTACGATAGACATTTGCTGCAGGGTTCAATGACCTTCAAGTTAACAGTTGGTGGCACATTCCCCACAACGTGTCGTTCAATAGCCTTGCGGGCTCTTTGGGCTTCGACGAGATCCTCCTCAAGCATATGGAGACATATCGTCGACTCGTGTATCTTCCTTTCATGGCCACGGCTAGTGTCTAATACGAGACACTCTAGTATTGGCGCATGCGCAAGTATATCATTTGTCAACTCAATCATACTCTTTGCAGAGCAAAAGCCAGTGATAGTGACATTTCTGAGATTCTTATTACTGTGTCGCAAAATATGCCTTGAATGATATGAGTTATCGTCAGAAATGTCAAGAATAGAATCTTTCCTTATGGTTGGTATCTCCACCTGACATGGTTCATCAATCAATATTAGTACTAAATTGTTGTTAGACTTAAATAAAAGACCAAAAAACTACCCATCACCAAATAAGCTCATAGCGAACGAAACTATTAAGCCAGATTTTTCTAAATTCACAAACACAACTATAATGAGATGAAGATAGATTTGAGGAGATAAATGACTTGCACGCACAATCAAAGTTTCCAAGCCAGGTGAACAATCAAGAAAAGAGGCCAGGGAACAAAAATCATAGTATGGAGAACGGCTTGGATCATCAAGCACAATCTCCAAGTGCTTGAGGTACAAGAACTTCACAGAAGTCCTCGGCTGGCAGGTCCAAGCTGCTGCGTTGGGAGGACGACTCCAGCGACTCCGACCTCGAGCGCTCCTCTGCCCCGTCGCAGAAGTCCTCGGCCGGCATGTCACCACCTTTGGGGCTGACCGTCGACGGCGCTACACCGGATATGTCTGCCCCCGTGGAGGGCGTCGCCTATCCCGATTCCTCGGATGACGAGGATGCCGCCTTCGGCCGGAGGCCCCTACCGTCGCGTGGCGCGTCTTGTCGTTCCACCCTCTCCGGGGCTACCGGTGGTGTTGCCGTTGCGGACGCCGTCGTGTCCGCCCGCAAACGCCGCGGGCCTCGTCGCCGTCGCCGCCGCCGCCGCTCGTCCGCGGTGGAAGGGCGGTGGGCGCCAGCTGGCGTCCGTCGTCGCCAAGCCTAGTGATGCCGTCGACCCTGTTGCGGCGCCTCGGGGGCCAGGGTGCCCGCACCTTTGCGGCTCGGCCGCCACCCGGTCCAGTAGCGTCTCCGCACACCAGCGTCTCAACTTCAACCATCGGCCACCGCCGCCTCACCGCCATCGGACGCCACGCCCCCCAACAAAGTCATGGCGTGCTCCTGTCGATGCTGATGGTTTCACTCTTGTCCAGAGGAGGCGGCGTCGACGCGGCACCCCCCCGCCTCACCATGGTCGCAGGCGGCCTGTGCCGCCTCATCTCGTCGGCCTCTGCTTCAACTGTCTGGCCGGTGATCACGTCGCTGCCCGCTGTACTTTCGCGCCCCGCTGTCTCTCCTGTCTCAGCACGGGACACCGGGCGCGGAATTGCAAGATTCGTCGACGTCCCTCTGCGTGCCACCCGCGGGAGCAGGTTCGCTGCCGCGTCGCCGCTACCGTAGCGATGGACTCGGCGGCGCGGGAACGTCCATACCTCCTGCGGTCACCTTCCTCGTCGGGCAGATTTCATGCCCGGCCCCTTCGACGTCCACGCTGCAGTTTGGGAGACGCCCCAAGCATCGGCTGAAGGTCGCCATCAGCAGGTTGTCCGCTCCCAGCGCTGACCCGTTGTCGCGTCAGCCGTGCTCCTCGTTGGCCACCGAGTCGCCATGGGTCGACTGGTGGGCCGAAGAGGTGATGGCCGAGTTTGTGGCTATATCGGAGGT
Source organism: Hyparrhenia diplandra (assembly GCA_015847255.1). NCBI lineage: Eukaryota > Viridiplantae > Streptophyta > Magnoliopsida > Poales > Poaceae > Hyparrhenia > Hyparrhenia diplandra. The sequence continues at coordinate 221,778 of JADLZK010013113.1, forward strand.
GCCAGCAACCCCTCCACATGCTCTGCACTCTGACTGGTGGGCGGAGCTCGTGGAGGCCGAGTTTGCTGTTGCGCCACGTCTCCACCCGGGGCCTCCCCCCATCCGTGCCGAGGTGCTGGAGGTCCCCTGCGGGGCTTCGCTTTCGCCGGTCGGAGCTACTATGGCGAGCGTCACACCGCCGACCACTTCCGCCGAGGGCTCGGACGACTGGTGGGCAGACCAGGTCTTTGTTGAGTTCGCCACGACGCAGCCGGGGGCTCGGACCGGGACAGACCGCGTTTCGGATCCCCCGGCGGCACCCTCGGAGTTCGAGACCTCTGACCCGTCGCCGACGTTCGAGGAGGGCCCGTCGTTGCAGGATGAGCCTGCTGCTCCCTCGGAGCCGCCTCCGGTGTCTTCCGAAGACGAAGCTCCCACTGCCTCGCTAACCTTGGCGTCCCGGCAGCAAGAGATCGAGGATTTGATTTGCGTGCCTCTGGCATCGCCCCTTATCAAGTCGGGACCGCGTCTCCGTCGGCCACGCACTCCAGTGTCCACGCATACACTACGACGTAGTGATCGTATCAAGTCGCAGCCAAGGGCTGCTAATGCGACCTTGCAGGCTCAGAGGCTCTTGCTTCGGAAGCTGGGCGATGAAGTGCCGGAAGGGGAGGCTCCAGCTGCCATAGAGGAGAGGGTCAGGGCTGCCTTCAGGGGTGGTATGCCGCCGGCTAAGCGGCGCCGTTTCGAGATGCTTCTTGAGGGACGGTTTGACCTCACCGCCATGGACCTCAACACCGAGGGCCTAGCCGAGGAGGTCGCCTAGCCTTCCATTCGGCGGGTAGTCTTGTCGCAAACTAGTCCAAATGTAATCCCTGGTGTTGTATCCAGTAGTTGTTAGGTTCTGCTTCGGTAACTGTTTGGTTACCGTGGCGTCTTGTTGTTTGAACTTTATTCTGCTTAATGAAAAACGCGCAACGGCGTGGTCTCAAAAAAAAAAAAAAAAAGAACTTCACGGCCAACATTGGTGTATTGACTTTCTGGAGAAAGAGAAGCATAAAAGAACATGGTATGAGAACTTCAAGATTAGTACTCCGTGTTAGGCATAAACAAAAAGTAGACACTAACCTCATCAATGGATGTCAGCAAAAGAGTTTGCACATTTGGTGCAATTGATGGAAGCTTAGTTCTGGCGCAATACAGCATGTCAGACTTAGTACTTATCATCTGTATATGGCTCAATTGCAATGCATTTCCAAGTGACATGTGTATTGGGCGGCCTAAATAATTGAACCGAGATAGCTTTGGAGCATCACTTTCAATCATCTGAAGCATCACATAATCTTGCACCGCTAAGAAATTAAGATGTGAAAGCTCATAAGGTATCTTCAAACAAACTATATCCTTGCATCTGTAGATGACCAATTGCTTCAATGCCAAAGATCTGGACAGAAAGGTACACAGCTCCTCTGCTGTAATATGGACGTAACACAGATGCACACTTGTCAGGCTACTTAAGTAGCCAACTTCAGCTGCAGGATGGAAACCACAGTGATGGAGGACAAAGGACTGCAATGAGCCTCCCCTCTCTGTAGATAACAATGAACATGGAAAGTTATACTCAATCTTGTTGCGCCAAGGCATCTGTAATTCCAATTCCTCAATCCCAGATGTAGTAGCAGCTTGAAGCCAGCGATCAACATAACTCGGGTGCAGATTGTCACAAGGGCAGGTTTGAAGTATAAATTTCTTCACACCGGTGCCAGAATGACTCGCCATAATGTGGTCAACTCTACTAATAAAATAACTTGTTATTTCATTTATTTTATTTTTATTAGGTGCGTCTTCAGTTATGCCAAACGTTTTTCTATTGAATACGAGATTAGGAAAGCAACGCCAAGAACGGAGAAATCTCCAAGACACACTAGAAGCACAGGCAGCATCTTTCATTGGCATGAGAGCATGTATTTGATAGAGTATATCCTGCATAAACAAGCATGGGAATCACACTTGATGTCAATAAAATAGTTGCAGAAAGGATTTATAGGAGCGATAAATAGGGCCAAAATACACTCTAATTTGCTAGCACTAGTCAAGATGGAAATTTCATTTAGTAATATTTAGAACCTCTAGTATCAACTCTGGTGTTCTCCAGCCACCTTGCACACCATCATCACTTCTCCTTCGCCAGCAAGTCAAGCCTTCTATTTCAGGCATTGATGCAGCTGTAGTTGAATCGAGTAAGAACATCAGAGAATGCCACGAGGAAATAGCACAGGCTATTGCAATTCCATTCACAAAATATGATTAGTTCGAGATCTTTGACTTTTAAAGAAAGAACTTTCTTTTGCACAAGTAGCGGTTAGGTTGCTTTAAAATTCAGAAGCTATTGATCAAACGATAGATTTGTTTTGGTTTTGGTTGAGAACGCTGTCATGGAAGGGGATATGCATCGCTTAAGTATGCAGGTAGACAGTAGAGATATGCTCTCGGACCCATAAGGAAGAAGATGCATACCACCCTGGCCTTGCCGCGGCCGCTTGCGCTGGACCTGGACGCTCTGCACCCACATCTGCTCCATCGCCACCTGACCTGAGCAATCTGCGAGTTGCTCTCCGCGATGGGTCAGGAAGAGGTTTGCCCCTTATATGTTTCGGTTAAGATTACTAGTTGTCTCCTGGCGGATTTGCCTGTATCGCAGCGGTGCTGGTGTGAAAACAAACTCCGATTCCTCCTAGGAATTGAATGTTTTTTTGAATAGGTCACCGGAGGGGTTTAACCCCCACCTGAATTTTCATTAAGCCGCTATTGTCGGCAGGATAGTGAAGTATTTTACAAGCTAGAGAGTGAGCTCAAGCGCGCGCGCGCGCGCACACACACACATATTTACATATTTACATGGAGAATAGGAATTGAATGTGAATAGGAATAGGTGATGCAGACCTGTTTGTTTACCTGATCCAGCAAAGGTCTTGGGCAGGCACAAGTTCGGGAGGAGGCGGAGCTGCCTGTATACTGCAAAACTCGGAAGAATCACATTTGAAGATCATCAGACATTCAGGCACATCTTTTTGCTCTGAAACGACATTCAGACTTTCAGACACTTCTTTTTGCTCTGAATTCTGAAAGGACAATCATATACAAAATGCGTAAACATTTTGTGTTTACTCGCACGTGTGCATAAACTGCATATACAAAATGCGTAGCTAGTAGAACACACCAAGAGCATGCATGCTCGTGCCTGTGTAGAGCAATCATGCCCGTCGCTAACGGCCATTCTTGCATGCAACTCTGCACGCAGGAGGTCACACGATCGGCGCGGCGTCGTGCGGCTTCTTCGCGTACCGGGTGGTGGCGGACCCGGCCATGGACCCGGCGCTGGCGCAGCATCCATCTCCTCCCTCGCCGCCGTCTCCCCCGGCATGCCGCCATAACGGAAATCTTTTGTACATCTAAATAGCTCAACTAAGAATATTCCCTCAATCAAATATAACACATACAAATATTTTTATTATCGAATAAAAGAATACAATGCGTCCATCAGGGGCTAGCTGCCGCGCCTGTTTTCTAGTTGCTAAGCGAGTCCAGGCTCTCTCTCATTCACAAGAACTGCTGTTACACAAATTCATACAGCAGTCATACGTCAGCAACTTCACCGCTGCCTAATCTTTAGAGGAGCCACCTCCATCTGCTGGTTCAGGGTCAGCTGCTAATCGACCTGATGCATCTGCTGATTCAGTGTCTGTTGGTTCGCTGTCAGCCTCTGATCCATCTGATGCATCTGCTGATTCACTGTCGTCTTCTGCTCCTACAACTGGTGATTCATCATAATCTGTCGATCCACCTGTTGCAACCATGCATATAGATTATTACTATTTCAACTGAACCTGGATATATAAGGGGAACTGTGAATCTATGCATGGCCAATGGAAAACCTGTAAGGCAAACTATATTTACATTGCAACAACGAAGTAAAATGATCCATGGGAACAACCTAACACAATGGTCGTCAATGCTCCTAGCTCGGAAGATCGCATGAGTAAATTGGAATTCATCTCTGGAGCATAGCAACATTACATGCATTTCTTATATGGATGAAGATGACTAAAGGTGATGCAAAATAACAAGAGCACAGGAGGCTAGCAGAGTTAGACATAACTATTACCTCTCCACTTTAGAATGCCGGCGTGAGACAGCAAAGCCCACAGGTGGGTGATGAACTCGCCACCCTGTGCGAGGTACTCCATATGTTCCTGCACATTGTCGGATGGAGCGGCATAGACCAGCGCCCCGGCCCAGAATTCTGCTAGCACCTCCCAACGGTTGGACATTGCTTCCAGACGCTTCCCAAACGCCACACCCTGCTGGAAGATGCGGGCTCCCTCACTTGACTCATCATCTTGCCCTAACCTCCTCATCGCCTCCAATTTGTCCTTCACCCCATGAAAAGACATCCTCGCCGCATGTGCAACTTCATTGTACACAGATTTAGTCCCTAGCTCTTTTCTATGGAGTAGGCGTGGCGCGGAAACCATCAAATACGCGCAATATTTTGATAGAGCGGCGGCCACACCATGATTCTTCTTTACAGTCTCCTCAACATCCTCATCCCGAACAGCGAATCCCTCCTTGTGCATCACTAGTTCACAGTAACACGTCGCAACATGCCACCTCATTATAGTGACAGCATGGTCAGGAAGAAAAAGAAATCCAGAATCAACAGACCATCCATTTCTTTCCCATGAGGATGCCCAATTATGTAGTTTACCTTTGCTCTTTATAAGAAAATCAACAATGGCTGTCTTCACATCAGCGTGCAACTCAATGTCATCCCCTGTCTTGACGCCCCACATTTCCTGGATCGCTTGTTTAATGTACTGCGATCCAAGAATCCCTAGAAAACGGGAACATATTTGGTAGCCACAGCCCCCGAGCACACTAAGTGGCTTGTTGCACTCTGTCGTGTTGATCGATTCGATCAATGAATATTGCCCAAGCTTGTTTTTCCAGAGAGAATTCTTGTCAGAGTCAGTCCTTCCTACAATCCATTTTCGTAACCTCATCCAACAGCTTAGCTGCTTACCATTCTTGATGTAATCACAGGCAAATGCAACTCTGGCCCAATTCGATGACCAACAGCGTATCAAATGGAAAAATTGCAGCAAAGCCAGGGACACCAATATAGCTAGAGTAATAGTAAGCTCTGTTGTGGTGGTGTCAACGACGATGGTGCCACCATGAGTAGTGTGGGTACTCCTCCTCCCAGGTATCACAGCTGCTACTCCAACAAAACATATTCCCATGATCGAAGCTAATGCCCAAATAGTCGCAACTTTTGATTCATAATAGTAAAGAAATGCTTTACTGGTGAAAAAAGTATCATAGAGAAAGGCCAACTCAACCTCAATCACCTTAAAGACCCTCTTATAGTCGATGGCCCCATCCCTGGTCATTAGAAGCCCTTCCAAGACGAATTTGTGAGCCACCCAATGCCTTGATTCAGCACAGTGAAGCCTATAGAAATGCCGCTGCAACAAGTGGGACAGAGAGGGACAGGCACACATCGCTCAAGAAATGGACTTCACTGCACTCATGTATCTTGTCTATGGTGATGACATCATCAGGCGATGATACAGTTGGTAGGAATTTTGCCTTGCTCTTGTCAAGGGGCCAGTGGACCACATAGCGGTACCCGATAAAGTCCCCGGGAAAACTTAGTTGATCTTGATCATCACATCTTGTTGAATAACCTTTAACTTCCGCTGCCATAGTCGCTTCAATCATTTGGATCATATCGCGCTGTATGCTTGGCAGCACAAGCGCTAGTGACCTATGAAATCCCTTGAGGAGAGTGATGCTGGATAGCATGATGATGGCTATGTAACCAACATCACTGGAGATGGTCGAGATGCTTATCAGCAACACATACCCATAGTAAAGACAAAGCTGGTATAGCATGTTCCAGAGTTGGTTCTTGTACCCTAGGCCATAGGCTGTGATCCAGTCGATGCAGCCAAAGAGGGCGAGCAAGGACACAGCCCAGATGGGGTACAGCTCGCTCTTCACTGGCGAAGATTGCATCAGACCAATGCTGTATGTGCCCAGGGACAGAGCTACCACATTTGCAGCAAGGACGCCCTTTTGGACGATCCAGTGACCGGACCAGCGGCGGCAGGAGCCAAAGGCAGCAAGGAAGAAGGAGAGGGCAATGGCCAGCAATGCCAGTGCCTCAATACGGACCACTGTCCCCCTAGGGCTCTTCCATAGATCTCTCAGCTGATGGGACAAGGTTGCTGAGGTTGCGGTTATGTTTCCCAATTTCTGCTCCACAATCCCCATGCGGCGATTACCCACCTTGAAACAAGAAGATTGTGTTGTAAGGCAGGATGCCGATCTAACTGTAATTGATGTTTGCTAGTTGGTTCTATATACACTGTTTATCATATTATTATCATTTTTCTGAGGAAAATTATCATGCATTATTTCCTGGCATAAATAGCTAAAAGATATATATCAAATCTTGTGAATGCTCACTTTTTTATGTAAAAACAATCAAACATTTTTAGAAAGGGGCCATGCTTCTCGGTTTGATGCACGGGGATTAAAGTGAGTTGTGTAACCTTAGTTAGACACATCTTTTTCCGAAACACCAGTACAAGCTCAGAAGCTCACAAACTCATGCATGAGTCCAGATTTGGATATATATTTTTAGCTATTTATGCCAGGAAATAAGGACAAAACTTAAAAGAGAAAGTAAAAGGGTGCTTGAAGTTGCTGATGGACTTATAATAGAATTACAAAGAATGCCAATTTCACATATATTCAGAACAGGATGTAGTACGTACTTAGGTTAATATAAATGCCTATGCGATAGGGATAGAAAAGAGTTATGTCCTCCTGACATGTCTGAAAGCAATTATTATTTATATGAAGGGCAAACCAAATATTAGTGTTTTTACATAGCTCTTTCCAGCACTAGGATTATGGCCGAAAAAAAAGAAAAAAAGGAAATCTGCATGTTATCATCGCAACAAGTGAATTCAGCGACATTCACTTACCATGCTTGATGCTTGTACCTCTCTCTTCCTCCACGAGTTGAGTTCCCCTGTTGGGTCAGCCTTCTAGCTCCTTTATCAGAATGGCAATTTCTCCTCTGATGCTGCAGATGTCACTAGGAGGGCTCCATCTCCTCATAAACTGACCAAGATGTTCTTGAAAGTAGTTTCCAGATCTGGGCACATGTTTAGATGCTTCATCATGTATATAGTTGCTCACCTTTGCCTGTCGGTAGTCTTTAATTATGCGTTGCTCTTCCTCTTCACTTACGTATTCTGGGCACATGTTTAGATGCTTCATGTATATAGTTGCTCACCTTTGCCTGTCGGTAGTCTTTAATTATGCGTTGCTCTTCCTCTGCACTTACGTATTCCATGTACTGTCAATATTCTAGGAATGTATCCAACATTTATTCCTAGACTGTCCCCTTACCAAAATGATCTAGAGGATTATCTTTTATGCTACTAGTCTAACTCAACCTCGATCAATCGGCCATATGTCGGGAATTGGCTAGCTAGTCAAAATAAAAAGATTAGAACTTTGATTTGGGTGGGTGTGGCTGCTATGTGTTGGGCTATCTGGAGATGCCGTAATGATGTTATTTTTAATCAAATGAAATCTAACTCTATTTTGCAGATAATTTTCAGATGAGCGTATTGGTTACGCTCTTCGGCCCTGCTACAGCGTGACGAGACAGCCAAGGAAGCACTCTCAACGACGAGCAAGAAATTAGAAATTATTGCTCTAGAGATTTCCAATAAAGGATGGAATCATTTATATTGTTTGAACTAGCTTCCTGGTCGATATATAAGACCATGACTTTCTCTTTTCTTTCATTGAAAGACTATGTAATAATTGGATGTGTACATCCCTGGATGTAGAGGCCGGATATGATTATCCATTATCTAAAAAAATGTAGTGTCAATATTCTAGTTCTAATAGTGGAAGCAAATGGAGGCTTTACAGTGACTCACAGCTGCACTGGCTTAAGGCTATAGGTCACATGTTCTCTATTGTGTCCTTTTTAGAGATTCTCTGTTATGCTTTTGTATGTTTAAAGGTCCTAGATGCCTAGAAAAAGGGGGGAGGGGTGAATAGCCTATAAAAATTCTACAACAACCAACACTTAAGCAACTTTGTTAGAACAGACGAAGCGAATGTTGCGGTGCTGTACAAGGGTTGCAAGCCTCTTATCCCACAATTCTAATATTGATGTGATCTCTAATTCACATCCCCCTCCAGATCTGGTTGGGCACCGTTCGTCGTCCCCGCGCCTCCGGCCCGCCCAAGACGCCCTGTTGCAGCTCCCATGGTGCTCATCCGCCCGAGTCAGCGCGCCTTCAACGACAACATCGGCTTGCCGCGGGCTGATGATGAGGTCAGCTATTGGGAGAGAACCATCCATGGTGGATCTGATGGTGGACCTCCGCCGGAGCTGTTGGAGGACGACGACCTTGATGGCCCTGACGTCATCCACATGCCCACGGACGGCGACATGAACCTCTGCCGCTGCGTCACGTATGCCTACATCGACGAACTCGGCGAATGGGCATCCCTGGTGACCCTGGTCACGCGCTCTGTTTTCTCCGTCTCGCCGACGGCGGACTTCAGAGTGCTCACCTCCACCATCGGCGACTATGTCGTCCTCTTCGCCACCCCGGCGGCTCGTCATCAGGTGACCCAGCAATCCCCCATCCACCTTAATGGCGGCGCAGTTCGCTTCATCCCGGCTGAGCAGGCCGTCAATCGCTACAACCTTGCTCCAAGGCACCATGTCACGCTTTGCGCTTCCCCAGTACCCCCTAAGCACAAGAACATCATCGGCATCCCCATGCCCAGCGGCACGGGAATGTCGTGAGATTGGCGATGCCATTCTAGGGGTAGTACGCAGAGCTCAAAGTCATTGTAGCGTGCCGCAACGCCGGCGCATCCCCAACAATGGCGTCGTGCACATTGTCAACCCCGAGTGGCCTCGCTTCACGGTGTTCCCGGTGGACAAGCTTGCACAATGGGATCGTGCGGCGCATGCCGAAGGACGGATGGGCGGCCCCTTCCTTACCTTCCAAGTAACGGCGTCTCCCTCCAGGAGGCGATCGGCAGTGGACCGGGGAACAATGCCCCGGTGGCGGTGGCCGTGGCGGTGGGCGTGGAAAGCGGCCGCGGCGCTGGTGGTGGTGGTCGCGGCGCGCACGGTGCAGCGCCACGGATGGGAGGGCTGGCCACGGACGCGGCCGTGGACGTGGTGCCCTCCGGATGGCTCGCCCAACCACCGCTCGTTGGCCCCCGGTTGGCCATATCGCTTGGCAATCATGCCGGGTATCCTTTATCTTGACGTCGTCCACCACTCTGCGGCTCCTCACCTCGTCGCGGTTCGGGATCTTTGTCACCCTCCTACGTGCGCCTGGCCCGCTCTCCATCACGGTGTCCATCCCCGGTCCCTGGCGTTCTCGGCTTCATCTCGGCACCAACACCTCCGGTGACACTGCCACTCCCTCTCCGTCACCTGTGATGGCCTTGCCTTGGTGTGACCCACCGCGGCGATGGCAACCCGCCGGCGGACAACGCCGCAAGCTTCCTCGCCGACCTTGGACCCTCCCCGGAATGCTCAACTTTCCGACCCGGTGGGGGTGCGCCGCGCCCCTTCATCACCGATGCTCACAAGGTTGCGTGCTCCGGCACGCGCAAAGACAACCTCTTTCGCAACCACGGTCCGTCGAACAAGCCCACGTCTAGCTGCTGCTGCTGCTCCTGCCTCCTTCGTCGACATGACCACAAAAGCGGTAAACCGTCGGGCTCTCAAGGATGCACTGCACTCTTGCTCCGCTGATCTCCAGAAGCAGGTCATCGACGGAAACATCATCGCCAAGAAGAAGAACCCCCATAAATCTCTGGATGTGGCGCGTCTGGCAAAGGCAGCTGAGCTGGACGATGATGCGGCCCCTGAGGTCGATCAAGCGTCTGCATCAGCTTAAACAACCCTTCTGCAACCAGGGGACTGAGCACCTCCCCCTCTTCTAGTTAATCTTTGTTTCCCTAAGTTTCCTTTCAACCGTGTGAACTAAGTTGTTGTCTTGAACCTAATGAATAACCATGCTTCTATGTTTATCGTTATGTCTGGAATGTCAGGGGTTGGGTCGCGATGATAAGCGTGTTGTTGTGCGTGACCATGTCCAACGTTATCAACCCTCATATTGCACGCCTCCGGGAAACAAAGCTCCACACTATTACACCATGGGATTACAAATCCTTCTTACCTTCAAACCGGATGCCCACCTGCGCAAGCCATCGATGGTTCTTACGGGGGCCTAGTCTTAGCTTGGCGCGGCTCTTCGTTCACCCTCCCTCTCCTCTTCTAACTCCCTCTATACCTTAACGGCAACCCTACGCTCTAACATGTCGGACCTTGTTCTAACCGTCACCAATGTCTATGGCCCTGCGGACCACTCTCAAACAGATGCCTTCCTATCCGACCTTCACGCCGTAAGCCAAAACATCACCGAGCCCTGGATCATCCTAGGAGACTTCAACCTAACTAGAGACAGCTCCGAAAAAAACACCGCACACTTCAACCATTCCTTGGCCAATCGCTTCAACAACGCCATAGATGCACTTCAACTCATCGAGCTGCCCCTCTTAGATCGACTGTACACGTGGACAAACAAACGGGACGAACCTACGTTGGCTAGGTTGGATCGAGCTTTCACCTCCCCTTCCTTTGCTACAACTTTCCCGGCCACAACTCTAATCTCTGGTACTCGCCCTACTTCCGACCATGTGCCATTCATCACCAAGATTCAAACCAACATCCCCAAACCTGAATACTTCAGACTTGAACGAGCATGGTTCCTAGACAGCTCTTTCCTTCCTTACTGTTCTACCCCGGCTTGGCATTCCACTCACCGACCAGATGCGACCTCAAGGTTGGTTGCGCAGATCAAAGCATCGCGTCAGGCTTCTAAGGTTTGGCTGCGTAAGCATCGCTCCCACCACAAATCTATCATAATTGTCATTTTCTTATTATGCTATTTGACTACTTCGAGGAGTACCGAGTTTTGAGTCTGAAGAACAAAATCTCGAGCTCGTTGCATCCGGCGCCTACACTTGTTCTGGATCAACGAGCAGCCTACCCCTGGAAACGGCGAGCCAAGATGAAATGGCTCAAGGAAGGAGATGACAACACTAAGTACTTCCATGCGAGCCACTGCGGGAAGAGAAGAACTACATTGCAATGGTGACGGTGGATGGCCGGCCTGTAGCGCACATGAAGCCAGGTTTGCTGCCCTCCTGACCTTCCACGGTCGGTGCTCGGCGCAAAGTACAGCTACAACTTGGGCATTCCCCATCGGCAGTCTATACCATGACAGAATCGACCTCAGCGATCTTGAGGATCCCTTTGCGAAAAAGAAGATTGGGAGGCTATCGGGGCCATGAACCGGGGAAAGTGCACGAGGGGGCGGATGGTTTTGGACTGGCATGGTATCAAAGTGCTGGGCAGAGATCAGGAACATGTCATGGCCTTCCTAAATGAGTTCTACTCACTCGGTCGGACCTTGGCCCGAGTGCCGGGGCTCACATTGTACTCATTCCCAAAAAGAAGGAGCCTCGGCACCCAATGAGTTCAGGCCAATTTCGCTAGCTCTGGAATTGTCCAGTCAAGATTGTGTCAAGCTACTAACAATAAGGCTACAAAGACATATAACCAAGCTGGTGGACACTGATCAGACTGGATTCATCAGGGGGAGGTCTATGTCAGAGAACTTTGTCTATGCAACTGAACTGGTGCAGTACTGCCATAAGAACAAACTCCCTACTGTAGTACTCAAGCTTGACTTTGCAAAAGCTTTTGACTCAGTAAATTGGGACAACCTATTAAGTGTCCTTGATGCAAGAGGTTTTCGGCCCGGATGGAGCAGATGGATGAGGAGACTTTTGAATCATCACACTCTGCGATCCCTAGTCAATGGTTCTCTGGACCTTGGATCGGATGCAAACGGGGCTTAAGACAAGGAGATGCCTTTGTCACCATACCTTTTTATACTGCTAGCGGATGTACTACAGCAATTAATAAAGATCCGATGGAGGTATTAGACACCCGCTAGTGACTCACCATGCGCGGTCTTTGCAATATGCGGATGACACTTTGCTCATTGTAAGGCTGATACTCAAGATATCAACCGGCTCAAAGCGCAACTGGAAAAACTTTCTTTCTTTGCCACTGGCCTACATATAAACTTCTCAAAATCAACCATGGTGCCTATGCATGTTCAACAACACGACCTCGATGATATTGTGCAAATCTTGCAATGCAAAGCGGACTCCTTTCCACAAGTATACCGGGCCTCCCTCTCTCTAATACCAAGCTCAACACATGCGCATTTTCACCACTGATTGCAAAAGTTGACTATCTACATGGCAAGCATCACTACTCAATCATCAGGCAAGGCTTACACTGATTAACTCTGTCATTGATGGGGTCCTAAATTACACAATGCAAGCAATAGCCTTCCCACCGGGTATCATAGCTGCGGTTGATAGCGGGGAGAAGGGCTTTCACGTGGTCGGGATCGGATAAAACCTCGAGGGCTAAATGCCTGGTTAAATGGGAAACAACTATGTTATCAAAGAAGGAAGGAGGCCTCGGCATCAGGGATCTTGCAGTACACAATGTCTGCTTGCTGCTCAAACTCATTCACCGCCTCCATCTCCCCCAAGATTCAGCTTGGGCAGCATGGGCACTTCAGCACGCTGACATAGTAAACATGGATGGACCAACAGAGGGCAATCACTGGCAATCCCTTGCAGCACTTCTTCCAGCATACAGAGCAATCACCACAGTCCGCGGCAGCAATGGTCTATCCACTTCCTTTTGGTGGGATCGCTGGGACGGGCACAACTCTTGCTCGGACAATTCCCTTGCCTACTCACCCTTTGCATTGACACAACCCCTCTCGTGGCTCAAGTTGTCGCCCGCGGGTGTGACGGAATGCTGGTGCCACAACTATCAACGCAAAGCGCAGCAAGAGCTTCAGCAGGTCAACGATATCATACATAACGTCACCCTCTCCTAGAGCAATGATAATCGGTCCTCACCATTCTTCAAAAACCAATGCCTCAAGACTGCTGCTGTATACAAAGCAAATATATCATGTGGTGTCCCCAGTAGAATATACTCCTTCGTCGCGGAGGGTAAAGAAAGCGCCGATGAGGGGCAGATTCTTTGGATGGATCTTTGCTACAAGATCGGGTGCGAGTAGAGCTAACCTATTCCGCAAGAACGTCCTACAATCTGAAACCTGTGAGCTTTGCAACAACGAGCCTGAAACATCTCTACATCTGTTCTTTTATTGCTCAGTTGCTCATGAATTCTGGACACACATTGGCTTACAATCATGGCCATTGGACATCAAAGAAATCTGGAACCTACGCCGTCCACTAGGAGTTCCAAGCCTGCACTACAACACCTTCATCCTGTTGTGCTGTTGGCATATTTGGAACCATCGACACGACGTCGTCTTCCGGCATGAGCCGCCATCAATGCCGCGCTTGCTTGCTTCTATGAGACAATCTGCAAGACTATGGAGTGCATGCCTCCCGGTGCAAGACAGGCAGTTTAAAAATTTGGTGTAATCTCCTTATCTTTGTAAATATTCATCTCAACTTGTAAATAACTCCCCTCCCAAAACTCCATAACCATATGTACATACTCCACTAAATGAAATAAATTCAGGTGGGGATTTGCCCTTCCGGTGACCTTTCGAAAAAAACACACAATGCTATGTCACTAATTTACACCTAGGTGGTCAAGCTAACTTAGCAAGAGAGATACTAACTAAGCAAGATACAACTACATAGGTTACTCAAAAATATATATATCAAAGTAAATGCAAGAGTAGTAGTGATTGTTTATACCGTCGGTGTAGAGAAGTGGAATGAATCAATCAATCACAATATCAATCACAACAAGAATTCCGGTGAATACCAAGGCAAGACATTGACACGATGATTTAATCCGAGGTTCACTTGCTTACCGCCAAGCTAGTCCCCGTTGTGGCGATTCACTCACTTGGAGGTTCACGAGCTTATTGGCGTTCAATGCCAAATCCATAGCCAGTGCGCACAACCAACACACAGAGGATCCACAAGCCACGAGCAATCCACTAGAGATGTCTTTCGTGATCTCCCACGGGGAAAGGCTCAAGAACCCCTCACAATCCACCGGTGTGGCCTCGAACAATCTCCAATCAGGCTCAACACCTCTCCGTTGCTCAAGCCGTCTAGGGTAAGCAAACTCCAAGAGTAACAAAGCGAAATCCGCAGCGGAACACAATCACCAAGTGCCTCTAGATGAGCAACTCAATCAAATACACTTAGATGCTCTCCAAACTCACCAAGGAATGCAATCAAGCAAGTAGAGTGAGTGAGAGGGGTGGCTTAGCTCACAAGGATGCAATGTCAATGGAAATGGCCAAGAGACTGTGCACGAGCCGGCCAACACGTATATAGAGGAGGCCACGCTCAAAGAGCCGTTGCCCCCTTTTCCTCGACTTTACTGGCGTGTGTGCGGACAGCACCAGCTGGCGTCCGATGTTGGATGCGCACCACTGCGTGTCGCCCGCGGTTCAGCTTCCAGCCGCCTGATCTCAGCGGTCGACATATCTCGCGGCCGGATAAAGTGACCGGGCCTTGGGGCCTCGCTGGGCAGCGCCGGTGCACTGACTTTTGGAAACAACCGATCGGTTGGCTCTCACGAGAATATGCGGGGTTCAGGGCCGGACGCATCCCGGTGTGAAAAACGGCGTGCATCCGGCGCGAGTCGAGTAAGGTTTGAAACCTTCAAAACCCGCACTAGGCGAGTGGTGAGGGTCCAACTGACGCTGCGGCTACGTCCGGTCGCGACCACTCCCACGATTGCCCAATTCAGGTGGCGTCCAACGCTTGCCGGACGCGCCCGGTGCAACACTCGCGTGCACGACTCAGCCAGACGCCGCCGGCCGCCGCACGGACTGGCGTCCGGTGCCAGTGCTGTGGCTCTTTCTTCACCTTTTCTCAACCCCTTGCTTCACCATATGCCAAACACAAAGTGTCTCTCTTCCAAGCTTCTAGCTTTTTTTTTGACTTTTTTCCTGTAGAGGCATCAATCAGCTATATGTAACCTACTAACCCTAAACCTAAAACCACGAACTCCCAGATATTTGATAGGAAAGGTCCCAATTTGGCATGTAAATATTTCAGCATATGTGGTGGCCCAATTGCCATCATCATAAATTGTAAGAACTTCACTTTTTAGAAAATTGATCTTGAGGCCAGCCATCAATTCATATAGGCATATTATTGTGTCATCGGCATATTGTAAGACAACAACACCATTTGATGGCCTTGAATCGAATTTTATTTGACTCTATGGCTTCCATCCATTTTAGGTAGCTAACAATATTAAGTCAAGGTAAAAAGATGGTTTTACCCATAGCAAAAAAACGCAGAGTTTTACTCTATTTGTGATATTAAACAAATAAATTCATAAATGGCAAGGATTTGCTCTTTTGAGAGACCTTGTAATGCTATTATTTACGTACCCACTTTTTACCACTAACAAACTATGTCAAGCAAAGTTCACATGTTTACAAAACCATAGGGCAAACAGCATTATACAGCACATGGTCAAGAATAGGAGGGAATTTTTACGTTACCAGTCAGACCATAATACTACACATAATTGATCTCTCCTTATTAAAAGAAAAAAGCGTCTGCTGTAGCAACACGCGCTGGCAATCATGTTGTGCTCCTGATTCTTCAAATTAGCAGATCGCTCACTACTTATCAAAATTTTATGAAGACGGACATGGAACACATAAGTACCACTATTGAGCGTATCCATGTTTGTGGGTGTAGCTGTGAAATTGTTTATTCTGAATACTTGCTACTGTCAGTTAGATGAATGTATGTGAAGGACCGAAACGGCGACAGAGGGGGGTTGAATGGGAGCCTCGATTTTTCCTTTTCAATTTTGGGTCATCGGCTCAAACAACAGCCCTCAAAAGCAAACTTAAATGAGAAAGCGAGAATCCCAACTCCTATCAAAAAAAGCGGGTCTCAAAACTAGAATACCAACGCCAACTCGTGACGGAGTAACTAGATAAATTCCTCGGATCGATAGAAAGTCGATGCAAAAGACGGAACTCAATTTGGATCGCACAAGAGCAAACCGCTGAAAAAGCTTGACTTGTCTAAAAATAGAGATCGGAAAGAACGAGAAGCTGCACAGCGTGCGAGAGCAAGCAAACTGCTGTCAAGAAATCCTCCCAAGATAATTGAGACAATCTAAGCTATAGGAAGCACACACAATCAATTACGTTCTCAATTCTTGAATTAACTAGCGTGTTGTGAATGCTTCCTGTAGCTTGAAAGAGACAACTCAGAAATACTCAAAATTTTCATTCACCCAAGCACTCACGGAAACAAGCTAGATGAGCTGAACCAAAACGCAGAAGGAACAGAGTGCTGCACTTGTCAGCTGCTGACACCGATCGACACAAGTTGTTGCTATTCTCAAGAAATTTGCAAGCTAAAGCATGTTGAGGATCACGTACAGCAAGGAGATGGAATTAAGTACTGAACTTGGTTCACCTTGCCGAGTGACGAAGCTGTTACCTGCTCTTGCTGAAATCCACTGGCTCAGGCTCAAGCATCAAGAACAAAAAGCACATGCAAGAAGAGAAACGAAACTGCAGCTAGGCCGGAGGTGCTGCTCTCTGGAATCAAGATCGAGCAGGCAAACGAGGAACAGGACGAACTGAAAAACAGCTAATTGCTTGCTTGAAGAAACGTAGATGATCTGCAACCTGACACATAGAAACTGCGTTTTCTGATGCGCTTGGCACCGGCGAACAGCAGCCCTGCTGTTGGGCCATCGGCCTCCCTCACCAAACTCATGTACGGGAGACGCTTGACCTGGTGGGGAAATCACGAACAGCAATAAGCGCAGGCGAGTAGTACCTGATCAGGCTAGGAGGCGAATGGCGCTGCAGCGCTGCTGCTGTTCCCCTGCCTAGGACACAAACTCAAACTCAAGAACCGAGAACCAGAGGCCACGAACAGCGAAACATATAGCCACAAAATCGACCGGATCTCTGCCAAAACAAAAGGGTCGCTCCCAAATTTCTCTCAGATGAAATTCACCTACCAGCGAATCTATTTCCAAGAAATCGTCACCTGAGATCCATCCAAACTCCGGGAAAAGCGGATCGAAAATATGCACGAAAATAAGAACAACTGCAGTACACCGTGAACGAAAATCACGAGACAAAGTGACTCAATCTTGATCTAAAATCCCAGAGGGCATGAGTGGACTAAGGGCCACTCTTCCTACGAACAAAAATCACAGCAGAATCCACACAAAAATTTGGTTCTTGGACCTCTAAACAAGAACCCTAAAAAATTGGAGAAAATAAAAATGAAAATAAGAGAGCAAAAGGGGGGAGGATGGCTGCCATCCATCCTCTATATATGGTCCTTATTTTTTCATCCCTATTTTGCCCCTTCGATACATATGAGCCAAACCATTAACCCTAGGGCTATTTTGGTCGACTCCGGGTAATTTTGATCTGGCGGCCACCGCGCCTCCTCATCTGCACCTTGCTCCCGCGCAATCTCCCAGATGCCGCCACGTGCCATCCTTCCGTCCCCGGAACGCCCGGTTTTGAGGCCCAAACCCGTGAAAACCGATGGTTTTGAGGCCCAAACCACCAAACCAAGACCCGTGGTTTTGAGGCCCAAACCACGAAACTTCGCCGATGGTTTTGAGGACAAACCACCAAACCTCCTCGACACGTGTCATCGCCGTCTTGATCACCCCGAAGTCGCCAAGTCATCCAGGAGCTCCCGCTCTGCCTGCGCTCGCCGTCTTGACCCGATCGACACGGTCCCACCACGTCCTCTTGCATTCGTCGATGTCCCGGATGTCGACCACCATGGCTAGCCACGGCGATCCGGTCCCTCGGTCCAAGCCTCACGTCCGTCCCTTCACCCTCGCGGTCCGTCGGCCAAAGACGTCCTCCTTGGCCCCTTCACCTCGCCCGTCGGCTACCATCTCGAAGCTCCACACCGCATAAACCGAACCAAGAATACGTCTTGACACACTCCACGTGTGCCGGTGAACATAGCCGAAGCATAAAGATAAAAGAAAATAGAAGGAGAATGTTGACTTTGACAATCACTCCATCACAAAACTAAACACATGTGACCTAAATCAACCATGTGTTCGCGGTATGGCTGATGATTTTTTGCTAGATTATTAATTAACCCCATACGGTATTTATTTCATGTAATGGAGAACGCACATCATGTTACAATAAAAATCTGATGTGCTGATGATACATCTGATGACACCAATTTATCTCAGCTACTCAATCCTCATTCCTGACAAGACGCTAATGATACATGAATAATGCTAAATATTATATTTTAGTTTTTTTTTTTTTTTTTTTTTTTTGCGATAATGGAGATTTCATTCATCAAATAGAGGGAGGATTACAATCTGAGGCCAACAGACCAGAAACACAAGCCGGGGCCATAGGGCCACCACCCGATCCGAGTTTCGTCTGTGACCCGTTTTGCTAACATATGTGCTACCTTATTGCAAGAGCGAGAAGCAAAGGAAAACTTAAACTCTTGAAACACAGTACTCAACTCCTAATCTCCATCAGAATTGACATCACGCTTGATCTTTGTTGTTCTCCAGCTTGCCAAAGTCGCAGCAGTTCTTGGCAATCCGATTCTAGCCAAACTCTTTGGACTCCAGCTTGCTGTGCCAAGATCAAGCCATCCCGGCACGCTAGCGCCTCCATAGATAAAACATCCAGGCAATGGTCATACCACTTGGCACCTCCTCTTATAAAATTCCCAAACTCATCCCGTATGACAGCACCTGTTGCACCATGCCATTGACGCTCATAGAAGGCTCCATCTGCGTTGCACTTAACCCAACCTGTTGGTGGTCCTTCCCAGCAAGGTTTAGTTTTTTTGGACCATCAGAGTAGGCCTCGAGGCTGGATTTGCAACATTCACGACCACATTCTCCTTTGGTTTTACGATTTCCATTAGATCATGGGCCATGTCGATAGACCATTGCACTGCTATCTTTATAGGTGGCTGGTCTTCACCATGTCGCCGTTTGTTCCGCTGCATCCACAACGAATACATGCCAATGATGAAAATGCTCCTCTCTTGGTCTGTACAGCACGCTGGTTGTAAGATGTCTGATGCCCAGGTCTGTGAGTGCATTCCTGGTAATTTTGATCCGGTGAGGAGTTTGACCTCCCGCCAAAACAGCTTTGCTATGGTGCATTCAATCAGAACGTGACGAATTGATTCACTGTCAGCTCCACAAACATCGCAGAAGCTTGTTGGCTCAATGTGTCGATGGTGCAACACTGATTTTGCGGGCAAAAACTCATGAAGCACTCTCCACCAAAACACCCGCACCTTTGGTGGAACATTGAGCTTCCATATTTTCTTCAAACTTCCTCACCCGAACATCCATCATTGGCAAGGTAGCCTGCTGATGTTCCTGTTCGAGCTTCTGATAAGCTGTCTTTACTGAGTACATGCCGTGCTTTTCTGGCTCCCAAGCCCAGCAGTCATCTTGTGATCTGAGTGGAATTCGAGTATTGCAGCTGCATCACCGGGAAGAAAATTTCCCGAATCAGCTCCTCATTCCAGTGTCCTGAGGCAGTCATCAAGTCAGACACCATGGTCACCTCCTGTCCATCTCTAGGAGTCAGTGGTCTAGCATCAAAATGTAGAGGTATCCACCTATCTTGCCAAATGTTTGTCGAGGTACCATTGCCAACTCTTTTGATCGCCCCCGCTGTACCACTTCCTTTCCAGCCAAGATCGCACGCCAAGTATGACTGGCATGCTTCTTTCTTGTAGTGCCCATGAAGCCCGAGTCATGGAAGTACCGGCCTTTCAAGACCCGGGCACAAAGACTGTCAGGACGTGTAAGAAGTCTCCATCCTTGTTTCCCTAGCATGGCCTTGTTGAAAAGGTGCAAGTTACGAAAGCCGATGCCGCCTTTTGATTTGTGCTCTGTTAGTCGTTCCCACCTGAGCCAGTGGATGTGTTGACTATTTGCTGATCCATCCCACCAATAATTCATCATTGCACCCCTTATCTTCTTGCAGGTTGTTTTGGATAAGAGGAAACAACTCATTGAGTATGTGGGCACTGCTTGCGCAATGGCTTTGAGAAGGACTTCCCTGCCTGCATTACTAGCCTCGCGGCCACTCAGGTACCGATCAGCCCTCTAATTTTTGTAGGAATGAATTCAAATGCTTCAGACGTAGAGCGGCCCAGTGCTGTCGGCAGCCCCAAATATTTATCTGACAAAGCCTCAGTTGGTATATCTAGCTCATTACGTACCAGTTCTTTAATCTCTTCTGGGCAATTATTGCTGAAAAATGGTCGACTTGTCCTTGTTAACAAGCTGACCTGACCCCTTGCTGTACATGTCCAAAATCCTCCGAATCCTATCAGCCCCTCTTTGCGATGCTTCTGAAAAAACAATGCTATCATCCGCAAAAAAATAAGTGCGATATCAGTATATTTTAGAAGGTTACCATGTGTATAATAGACTGCAATTTAGAGATTCAATTGTGGTATGCATGGTGAAAAATTTGGGGGAAATAGGAGACCTTTACGGACCCGTTTTACCTAAGCATGGCTGCTTCAGGTCTCCTCCCTCAGCCTCGCCTCACAAATGCTTCTACCTCTTCTGATCATAGAGAATGACTTTTTCTCAACTACTTGCACGAAGAAACTCATCCTGCGTGATCTTTCTCATAAATGAAATCGCCAATCAGGAGAACCAGTCGGTGATTTGCGTTTGTTAGGATGAGTTTGTATATATACAGAAATGGCAGCAGATTCCAAGAACAGGCCATATAAGCCGCCCTTTCCCTCTGCAATCGAACCGCCTCTCCTGCAGTGCCTGTACCCTCTGACCCACAACCAACGTCCACTTCACCTCCTATTCATCTTCCCATGTATCATCCTCCTCCAGTCCTCCCATCCAGCTGCCACAAATTTACTCAGAGCTCCTGCCAGAAAATAAAAAGGAACTTACTTTTTTTTTGAGACCACGCCGTTTGCGCGTTTTCATTAAGCGAGAATAAAGTTCAAAAACAACAAGGCGCCGCGGTAACCAAGCAGTTGCCGAGCAGAACCTAACAACTCTTTGGATACAACACCAGGGATTACATTTGGACTAGTTTGCGACAAGACTACCCGCCGAATGGAAGGCTAGGCGACCTCCTCGGCTAGGCCCTCGGTGTTGAGGTCCATGGCGGTGAGGTCAAATCGTCCCTCAAGAAGCATCTCGAAACGGCGCCGCTTAGCCGGCGGCATACCCACCCCTGAAGGCAGCCACGACCCTCTCCTCCATGGCAGCTGGAGCCTCCCCTTCCGGCACTTCATCTCCCAGCTTCCGAAGCAAGAGCCTCACGAGCCTGCAAGGTCGCGTGCGACCCTTGGCTGCGGCTTGATACGATCACTACGTCGTAGTGTATGCGTGGACACTGGGTGCGTGGCCGACGGGAACGCGGTCCCGACTTGATAAGGGGCGTGCGGAGGCACGCAAATCAAATCCTCGATCTCTTGCTGCGGGACGCCAAAGGTTGCGAGGCGGTGGGAGCTTCGTCCGGGAAGACACCGGAGCGGCTCGGGGAAGCAGCGAGCTCATCCTGCAACAGCGGGCCCTCCTCGAGCGTCGGCGACGGGTCAGAGGTCTCGAACTCCGAGGGGTGCCCGCCGGGGGATCCGAAACGCGGTCTGTCGGTCGAGCCCCCGGCGTCGTGGCGAACTCAACAAAGGCACAGTGCGCCCACCGGTCGTCAGGAGCCCTCGGCGGAAGTGGTCGACAGTGTGACGCTCGCCATAAGTAGCTCCGACCAGGCCAGGGGCGGCGAGCCGCAGGGGGCTCCGGCACCTCGGCACGGATGGGAGGCCGGGGGTGGAGACGTGGGCGCAGCGGCAAAGCTCGGCCTCCGCGAGCTCCGCCCACGGTCGGAGTGCAGAGCATGTGGGAGGGTTGCTGGCACCTCGATATAGCCCACAAACTTCGGCCATCACCTCTTCGGCCCACCAGTCGACCCATGGCGACTCGGTGGCCAACGAACACGGCTGACGCGACAACGGGTCAGCGCTGGGATGGCGGGACAACTGGCGATGTGGCGACCTTCAGCCCGATGCCCAGGGCGTCTCCCAAAGCGCAGCGTGGGCGTCGAAGGGCCGGGCATGAGAAATCTGCCCGACGAGGAAGGTGACCGCCGAGATATGGACGTTCGGCGCACCGGAATCCCATCCTTCGGCTGGCGACGCGGCAGCGAACCTGCTTTCCACGGGTGGCGCGCAGAGGGACGTCGACGAATCTGCAATTCCGCGCCCGGTGTCCGTGGAGCCGGGAGAGACGGCGCGAAAGTGACGCGAACGGCGACGTGATCACCCAGCGAACCAGTTGAAGCGAGAGGCCGACGAGATCGGCGGCACAGGCGCCTGCGACCATGGTGAGGCGGGGGTGCCGCGTCGGCGCCGCCTCCTGGACAAGAGTGAAACCATCAGCGCTCGGCGAGCACGCCATGACTTTGTTGGGGCATGGCGTCGATAGCGGTGAGCCCGGCGGTGGCCGATGGTTGAGATTGAGACGGCTGGTCTTGGGGAGCGCGCTGGACCGGGTGGCGGCCGAGCCGCAAAGGTCGCGGGCACCCTGGCGGGCGCCGCAGCGAGGGTCGGCGGCATCACTAGGCTTGGCGGCGGAGCCGGCTGGCGCCCAGCCGCCCCTTCCCACGCGACGAGGCGGCGGCGGTGGCGACGGCTGGCCGCCCGCCGCGGCGGCGTTTGCGGGCTGACACGACGGCGTCCGCAGCGGCAGCACCCGCCGTGTTAGCCCCGGAGAGGGTGGGCGACAAGGGCGCCAGCGGCGGTGGGGAGCCTCCGACTCGAAGCGGCATCATCGTCATCTGAGGATCGGGTGGCGACGCCCTCACGAGGGAGACATATCCGGTGTAGCGCCGTCGACGGTCAGCCCCAAAGGCGGTGACATGCCGGCCGGGACTTCTGCGACGGGGCAGAGGGGGCTCGAGGGTCGGTCGGAATTAAAAGTCCTCTAGCGCGGCAACTTGGACCTGCCAGCGGTGGTGGCCGGGGATGAGCAGGGCAGCGTCGGCGAGGTGAAGGGGCTGCCGTAGCGGGGTGACGCCTGGCACGGCGCGCTTGCGGCCCCCAGCGACGGTGGCGGCGACAGCGGGCGCCAGGCACGCCGCCAGCACGAAGCCCGGGGGCAGCGATAACCGGGGTGGAAGGAGGCGATGGCGACGTCCGGCGAACAGCCGCACCAGGACGACGTCGGGCTCAAGAGAGCTGGCCGTCAGGGTAGTGGGCGCCCTGAAGCCGCGGCGCCTGAAGGCGGGGGCGGGGAGCTGCGCCGGCGGCGGCCTGGCGTGCTTCGTCGGCGTGACCGGCGGCGGTGGCATGGGCCGGCAGACAGGGGCTCCTCAGCGCGGGGACCACGAGTCAGAGGCGAGGAGGCACGCCGATGACAGCCCGGCGGCGGCGCGCGACGGACGGCCGCCGCATGCCCCTGCTGCCACGATCTCGACGGAGGTGGGCAGAGGCACAGCGAAGTCACCATGGACAGATAGATCACGAGGTGGGGAGTCAGGATCTGTGGCTAGGGGAAGAGGGAGGCGTGGGGAGGCCAGGCTGCCTGGCGGCGGCGGCGCCGTCGCCCTTGCTGGGGGGCGGGTCGGGAGGAGGGGCGGGTCGGGGAGCATTCATTCTCCAGCTCCCAAAAAAAAAAAAAGGAACTTACTTGAGCTGTTTCCTGTCAGCTACATCACATACAACACGACTCGATCCACGAAACATCATTCAGTGTGTCAACTAATGGCCTGCCCTTTTAGCTGGCGCATATAAGAATTAGATATCTGATTCCACAAACACAGTAAAAGACCAAATACCTTTTTGTGATCACGCCGAAGCGCATAAAAGACCAAAGACTACGGTTCTGGGTGTAGTGAATAAAGAAAATCAAAAGTGCAGTAAAGGCACAATTGAAATACTCTGTAAGGATCAAAAATGGATTTGAAATCTTTTGATCTAGGGCGGCAACAGAAGGAAATTGAGAGGCGGCAGAGAAATAACCAAATCGCCTAGAATAGAACCTGTAAGTGATGTCCTCGATGGAGGAGTAGCCATCGATAGACTTCTCCATGGACCATGGCGACGTTTATGGTGCAAGATTTGCTCTCCTGCTGATCAGAGAGAGCAATAGGGAGGGTGGAGACGTTTGCGAGCTCAAGAAGCAATGAACCAATACAGTCTACAGAATTTCCAAGGTGAGTTTAATGTGCAATTTTGTGTTATTGTCTCCCAAATCTTTAGTCCCCCCCTCTTGATAACTACTTACTCAAGTGCTGATGTCAAAAAAAAAACATCACGTATAGATATTGGTCCAAATGAACAAAACCTGGTTTTGGTTAGGGCATCATATCCATTCAAACCATCGATCAGCATTGAGTTGGGAACGTTCACCAAGCAGGGGATTCTCCATTATCGAGTTGAGATACTTATCGTGTGTCAACTGTCAAGAAGGTCATCTAAATCCTTTGCTGCATCGATTCAATCAGATAAACGGTCCCAAAAACCTCCAGGGCCTCAAACATAATGTAGTATCGCCTCTGCTTCAATTGTGCGGCCGGTGATCACATCGGCTGCCGGTGCACTTCCCCGTCCGCTGTCTCTCCCTGTCTCAGCCACGAGGCACGAGGCGAGGAACTGCAAGCTTCGGCGTGGTTGCCCACCTCAGCACACCTCCGCGTGTCACCTGCGAGAGCCGGATCGCCACCGCGTCACCGGCGTGGCGATGACCTCGGTGCTCCTAGGGTGTCCATGCCTCGGCCGACCACCTTCCTCGTCCGGACAGATCCTATGTCCGGCCCCATCGGCATCCACGCTGCAATTTGGGAAGGTCATCGCCACTAGGAGTCTTTGTGCCGACCTGCTAGCGCCGCAGTCGTGCTCGCCGTTGCCCCTCCCGCGGTCGCCGTGGGTCGATTGGTGGGCCGAAGGGGTGGCGGCCGAGTTCGCAGCGGTTGTGCAGGCGCCTGCAACCCCACCACCTGCTCCACGCCCGGACTGGTGGCGGGCTAGTGGTAGCCGAAGTTTGCCGCCGGGCCGCTTCAGCGCCGGGCCTCTTCCCATCCGCGCCGAGGTGCTGGAGCCCCCGGGTGGCAGTCCCGACGGCTGCGACTTCCACGGTGAGCGTAAAGCCGCCGCCGCCCTCCTCGATGGCTCGACGGACGACTGATGGGCAGACCAGGTCCTTGCCGGGTCGCCCGGCAAGGCGGGGACTCCAGAGGTGACGGGCGCTCGTCTCGGAACCGCTGCTTGCCTCGGGCGCAGTCGGTTGGCGGGCGGACTTTGCTTTCGCACCTACACTTGTTTCCCCCGTGCGTCTGGGCGTCGCCGTTTCTTCGATGGTCACGCCGGGCAGGACGGGCGGATGACAGCTCCGCCCAGCTTGCGCCGCCGACGGAAGCCTCCGTTCAGGCCTTCATCGCATCCATCACCCTGCCACTCAGAGCCCCTGCTTTCCGAGCCGCGCGACTGCGATCGTCAGGTTGGTGCACGAGGAATGGAGGCTCGAAGAAGCTCCCGCTTTGGCCGCGAAATTGGCTTACCGCGACCCGCCCGAACGACAGGCGCTTCGGGTGATGCTCAACAAGATGGCTCAACAAGATGGACGGACGTCGCCTAGACAACCCCTCAAACACCCGGACCCAGATTTGGCGGCGCGGTTCCATGAACGCCGGGGCGACAACCCGACGCTGTGAGTCAGGAGCTCCTCCATGAGCTATTTCCGTTGATGGCTAAGGGAGTGATCCTCACCCTCACTCCAGTCCATAGCTCTCTTCTTTGCCGCGTCGCACAATTAGTCTTCTTAGTTAGTACAACCGTATTGCTCCGCCGTTAAAGTCGGCGATTTGTGTTAAGTGTTGCCCCTTTCGGACTTCCGGCACCTCGCCATTGTTCAACAGAGGTTGTAATCATGACATTTCTGATTTCCCTTAATGCGAGTACGCGCACAATGCGGGCTTCTGAAAAAAAAAGGTCACAAAGTGAATCATCTCATTGAACAGAATTGGCGTTAATAAGAACTGAAACAAACTGAGCTATGATGCTTGTTCCTTCCTTTGTAACATGGTGAAGAAACAATGCAGTTAGGTTTCATTGTCTTCCACACTCTGGTAAGCGAGTGATCCACACGCTTGAGCTTCCACAAAAGTTGAAAACCAATTTGTTAGTTCTGATAACTTGGGGCCAACAACATCCATAAGATACTGGGCAAAAATCACCCCTGCCTAAGAAGAGTACCACTTGATAGTGAGGCAGTGGGCCTTAAATTGGTACGACTTATGAATGACATTACTTCAAAACTGGAACCATAGACCTTAAAAAGCTGGAACCACAAAAACCACTTCAAAACAGTAATTCTCATATAGTATGTGGCAATGAGAAATTTTGTAGCACTATGTTCTTACTGCACTTGGTGCAAACCTCAATGTTTGCAACACTCCCATCTACTCCAACCTTATAAGATTGTTGCCTGAACATAACTGAAAACAAAAGTTTTTATATATCTCATTGGGATGACTACACTAATATAATGGAAGATGTGACACGCAGATTGAAGGTCACCTAGTGTAGTTAAAGCCCTTAAAATTTCCTTTGTGTGATAATGCACATTCCAGCTGCAAAAAGAACGAAAAAAAAAGAAAAAAAAGCAAGCTGTCACAACATATCTGTTGAGAACGAATGAACCAAGGAGGCATGGATCCTCATGTCCATGACAAGCGACATCACTTGTCAACATCTTTAGAAAAAAACAGAAACAATTGCATATTCTGTCATGTCCCTAAAAGCTCCTTCTTGAGAGTCTTTTTAAAACTCCCTAGGACTACTAAACCAAACAGGGTCTTAGTGGTTAAGTATTATAGGCATATTTAAAATGCAATGCACTGTAGATTTCTGTTACTAGTGGAAAACAAACAATTGCAACCTTACAAATTATAATAACTAAAGCCTCTACATTGGGGAAAGTAAGAGCAATTGCTCTCACTAAAAATTAAGCAGTGCACACTGCACAGCAAGAACAATATAATGTAGTAATTAAACTGAACACAAGAAAGTGGTATTGTGCTGGACATGGCTTTTGGCATTCAGCAAGGCTGAGTGATGGTGCTCCATTGTAAGTGTGTAACTGAGGACAGATTTACATATAGGAATAGCACACAAGTTACACAACAGAGTTCCCACCCATTCCTCGCCACGCTGGCGACCTTCGGAGGTCAGCGAGGGGGCGGCAACGAGGGGGCCTCCTGGCGGACCTTCCTCAACGGCGCCAGCCACCACTTATGTGGATGCATGGATGCCGGCGTTGGGCAAGACGATGGCTGCATGGCCCCGAGGATCCTATACGAGGGAGGGCGGACGGGCAACCCGCTTACGGATCCGGCCCGGTGGAAAGCGGGAGGGTTTGGCTCCGTTCGAAGTGGGGTGTCGGGAGGGGTGAGCGGGCGTGCGGGATCCAGAGCGCCGTGGGCTCTTTCACGCTGGATCCGGTGCCCTCAAGACGCCGGTTGCTGCGGTGCTTGGACACTTTGGATTTTCGGGCGGCGGCGTCCTCCTCCCACCCCGCCCCTCCCTTCCTTCTTAGGATGGATGCGGAGGAGCTTGCGGTGCAGCCGCCGCCTCCGCCAACGCGTGGTGGGCACGGCTCCCCTCATGCCCCTCGCCGGTGCCTTCTCGCCCGAAGGCATACCAGACGGCATAGATCGTCATCATGCACGCACACTCCACGCCCTAATGGGTGGACACCGATCTGTGATCACCGCCGTGGTCCGGCGGGGTGGCGGGCGGCGGCGCGCAGCGAACTTGGCGGCGTGGGGCCGGGCTGAGGCGCCGCCCGGCACGGGACTTCCGCGGTGCAGACTCGCCGAATTCGTGCCACCGCGTGGACTCCCTAGCCACCGCGAATTCTAGAAGCGGCGCATCCCCTCACGCCCAAAGATATCCGATGTCGGCGGCAAAGACTTCGCGCGATAAGCTGCAGTGGGGGTGTCCAAGGTGGAGGTCGAAGAGGAGAGGATGGGGTTGCAGATCTAGTGGCGACTTCCGTCGCTCGCCGACACCCGACGGCGGCGGCCGTTTGCTCACACATTCTAACAAAGGAGCAGCGATCTCTCTTTTCGTCGGAGATAGGTGCTTCTCAATGGCGACCATTCGCCGTCGTGATGCACCCTGGCGACCGGTATCACATAGAGTGGCGGCATATCCATTCTTAACCTGTAGGGGGGGATGTTTGGAAGGCGACCTCACTTTGCCTTCTCGTCGGGCTTAGCCGGGGTGGGTGTCCATGGATCTTAATTCTTCGACGCCATGGATGCGGTTGATCTTTAGTACACATATCTTCATGTACTAAAAGTTTTTTTGTTCTTAGATTACGTATTAAGTTTGGTACGTGTGTGGTCCTTGAGAGAGGGTTTGGTATTATGCGTTACAGAGGCGGAATGTAATCCGTTATCTAAAAAAAGTTACACAACAGAGTACAGAATGTATGCATCACTGTGCACTTAATAACATATCCACTAATGGAAGAATTGTTCTCTTCTAGCAACTACCAGGTATCCAACAACAAAAAAATTCTGCAACATGAAAAATACAAAAGAGAAGCCATGCTAAGGTAGCAAATAGAAAGAAGCGACAACAGAAGTCTACTTCGAACATGACATCTCAATTAATGGAACATGACATGTGCTACAATGAACATTCAAGCTAGAAAAGAAAGCACAACATATTTGTTGACAACCAGTGAAACACTTCAATTGATTTAACGAGGCATGGATCCTCAGGTCCATAACAACGACATCACTTGTCACTCATCTTTAGAAAAAAAAAGAAACACCGGTAACAAACTTTTGTAAAATCATATGTGTGGGTGAATCTCAAAGCAAGGGAGGAAAATATCCAGCACTCTAGGGAACAAGATAATAATAATGGACTCTAGTGGGCATGAGAAGACTCTAGGTGTAGTGGACATATCTAGGGAGGAAATATCTAGAGGAGATATTTGGGGATTGTTACCCATAGCCTCTCCCTATAAATAGGGGGCTAGCCTCCATTGTAAAAGGCATCCATGAAAGAGACTCAATAATAAAGAACTCCCCATTCCTCCTAACATCCCCTTTGTGCCTTCTTGTGTGCTCACCACTATTGCTTTCGGTGGTTGTGGTTCTACCGTGGATTCTCAACACAAACAACCTGTCTCTACATTTGAACATTGCATTTAATACCATGGCTGCACTCAATAACATATCCAATAATGGAAGAATTGTTGTCTTCCAACAACCGTGGTGGTAGGGTCTCCAAACAACAAAAATGTAGCAAAATGAAAAACATGGAACACAAAAAGAGAAGCGATGCTAAGACAGATAGAACCAGAGAACGAACGTCTATTTTGAACATGACATCTCCATTTCCCCTTGTATCTCTTGATTTGCATGCCACGAGAATCATGCTCAAATGTAGAACCACTTTCGTTGTCCCTCCGGACGAGAAGTACTTGATGAACAATGTGATCCGACTCATTGCGCACTTCAGTTGACCTAGAACAACCTCTACCAGGAAGGAAGCGCCGCGACCAGCCAAGATAGAGCATCTGAGGCCGCGTAGCATGCATCGATCTCCACCAAGATGCTGCTTCCTCCGTAGGGGTGAAAAAACTCAAACTCTTTAGGATATTCTAGGTGTCTAACCATAACAAGCTCACCCACGAGACTCAACCGGTAGCGGCCACGAACCACACGATCGAGTCACCTCGTATAGCGTAGATGTAAACCGTAAGTGATCATCCTCCTCATGGCGATGGGGTTGAGGCGCCATTTACCATTGACCTAGTCGCCGTCCTCATCCTCCACACAACCGCGGGAGGCTCCTCGTTGTCAGGACGCTAAGAAACCCATGTGTAAACGCCCCTTTGAAATAAATCAGGATCGACACAAAGTAAGGTCAATGGGGCAACATTCGCCTCCAATGGGCTAACTCGGCACCATTTGCCACCACAGCGCAGGCTACCATCGCCCGTACTGCGCCTCCAAAACGAGATGTTAGAGTCCCGAGGTGATAGCAAAGAACCATGTACGCTGTCCGAGGTAGGAGCCACCACAACACCATAGACTTGATG
Source organism: Hyparrhenia diplandra (assembly GCA_015847255.1). Classification (NCBI taxonomy): domain Eukaryota; kingdom Viridiplantae; phylum Streptophyta; class Magnoliopsida; order Poales; family Poaceae; genus Hyparrhenia; species Hyparrhenia diplandra. The sequence goes on from JADLZK010013113.1 coordinate 252,109, forward strand.
GTCATGACGCGTCAGTAGTAGGTACCCGACGCGAATCCAGGTCGAGGTTGATGCGTCACTGCGGCCGACGCTTGACGGCAGACAAAGGGCTACGTTTAATTGTTGGGCCAACGCCACCCGCCTCGGGAACGAGCCGCATATTCGAAAGTACACCGCCGGTGAAACCGAAACCCTCCGTAGCACGGCCCCGGCGAATGGGCGGAGGAACGCGGGCAACGCTGTAGGAGGCGGAGTAGGCTAAGAAGCGCCCACGCCCCGGATGGGCGTACGCTGGGAGCCGTGGACGCCAAGATCGGGCAGCAGCACCGCATCAGCAGCGCCGCTGCCGCCGTGAGTGCGTGGTGCTTACGAAGCATACGTAAGAGATCCCGTGTAGTGGCCGGCGAACGCCGCTGGGCGGCGACGGAGTCTCAAAGATAGGGGTGGGGCGCAGGTTGTTGACGGGCGCGATGAACAAGTCGCGCACACGGGCGGACGCCCGGGCGTGGGCCGGGCGGAGGAGTGGAGGGTGCGGATGATGGTGTGCGTAAGGGGTCGGTATGAAGCCGAAAAAGGCCATGTCTCTAGGGATCTCGCCGGGCGGAGGCTCCATGGGAGCCATGGGCGTGCCTGTGAGGTGTGTTCGATAGAATGCGCCTCGGGTTTTGGGGCTTATGCCTCGCGTGAGACATCGTATGGGCCAAGTTATCCGAAAGCATGGACGGGATATTTTCACCATTTCTCAACCGGTCCGGCCAAGTTATATCCTGAAAGCGTAATCTTGCTTGGTATGGTAATGCTTGTATGCGGGATCCGTGCCGCTGTTTTTTTTCTTTTTCTTTTTTCTTTTTTCCTTGCTTCTATATTTTTGGGTTTTATTCCTCCCTAATTCTAGTATATATCTTTATTTACTTAGGACATTTTCTTTTCTTTTAGGACATAATTTGGTTTGTTGAATTTTATTGTGCCTATTATTACCCTTCACGATCGAGTTGGAGTGATTTCAAGACGGTGTGGTGGCGGCCGCACCCGTCTGTCTAGACGCTTTGCAGGTGTGTTCCTCCCACTAATCCCTAAAACGGCTCCATAGCGGTGGGTGGCGACGGCGCTACCCTCTGTCCAGGCATGGATACTTATTGGTACGCGACCTCCCACCATTGCGAGGCAAGTCCGAAATGGTTCCGTGCAGTGGCGGTGACCACCATCCTTCCTCCCTCGTGGTATTGCTACCTCCAACAACACAAGACCTCGGTGAAAAAACCTTGCCAAGCTCATGCTTGGCTGGCGATGATGTTTTAACGTCATTTCTGGAGGCATCGTCAGAGAAATCTTTTTGTATCTTGTTGCGGTAGTTCTAGCTTTTGTTTTCCACCACTCTTCGCTGTAGTGCTGGAGCGTCTTGATGTTGTTGTTTTCCTCCTCAACGTTGCAAACATATGAAACTTGCGATTTAGGACATTAAAGGTGGGAGTAAACAACCCCCCACCCCCACCACCACACACACACACACACACACCCCACCCCGGGTGACATTCAAAAAAATTATCATGATAAGTCTTATTTTTTGTTAAACAACTCATGGAGGTTTATGATGAGGTTCTGCGGTTCTCTTCAATAGTACCATGCAAACTTCCCAGGTTTTCAGAAAAACTATAGCAGAAATTAACTGGATCAGAGAAATCCATCGGTGCAATTGGACAATTCATCTTCGGGATTTACAAATCCGGCAACATAGTTGATACTTGATAGCCCTTGCTTCGAGCTGCCTGCATACTGCAAAACTCGGAAGAATCACATTTGAAAAGATCATCAGGACATCCAGGCACTTCTTTTTGCTCTGAAAGGACATTCAGACTTTCAGATTCGTTAGGCCTCAACTACTCTTTCTGAATGTAACAATAAACTAAACACAAATGCGCAAATATAATAGAGGAGAGAATCAAGAACCCACAGTTTTACCGTCTCACACCGATGTCATGAGCTGTGATCAACAATGGATATCGACATCCGTCTCACATTGACCAATTGTGTACACCTGCTAAACAAGAGGTTAATTATTGGGTGAATGGGTGAGAGCGCGGGGATGCCACACGCCACCTCTTGTCTTCTATATAAACCCACGCTGTCATCGCTTGCAAACCACCTCGAGCTCATGCAGTTTAACGGCATTAGCTAATTTAAGAGATTAGTAAACAAACAGCAGCCTTAAGAGCGCAGTACCATGAGGCGCCTCCAGTTCTTAAGTGGCCGCCGTCTTCTTCCTCCTCGCGTTCACGCCGATGGCGGCGGCCCGCCAGCACCAGCTGAGCCGGACTACTACGCCGGCGTCTGCCCGAACCTCGAGAACATTGTCCGCGGCGCCGTGCAGCAGTCCATGGTGCACTCGCCGGTCGCCACGCCAGCCACCCTCCGGCTCTTCTTCCACGACTGTGCCGTCAGGGTACGTACGTGCGATTACAGTACTGACGCCGATCAGAGGATTGATGCCGTCCCTGCCACTCTTTGTGATCTGTGAATTAAGGGCTGCGATGCGTCGGTGATGCTGATCAACCCTGCCGGCGACGACGAGTGGCGGAGCCCCGACGGCATGACGCTAAAGCTGGAGGGGTTCGGCACGGTGATGAACGCCAAGGCGGCGGTGGACATGACCCGCAGTGCCGGAACATGGTGTCCTGCGCCGACATCCTGGCCCTCGCTGCCGGGGACTCCGTCTTCCTGGTAAGTACGCGAACGCAGCGAACACCAAGTCGATCACCATGCATCCTGCTCTGCACCTTCGATCGCTTTCGTTCTCGAGCTGACCGTGTCTCTCGATCGTCTCGCCGTGAACAACGGCCGCCGCAGAGCGGAGGGCCAGACTACATGGTGGAGCTGGGCAGGTTCGACGGCAGGGTGTCGACCTATGGAAGCGTCGTGGTTCCTCATGGCACCTTCGACCTCGACGAGCTCAACGGCTTCTTCTCCAGCCTCGGCCTCAACCAGACCGACATGATCGCACTCTCAGGTATAAAAACATCGATCCACTCGCACGTGTGCATATACAAAATGCGTAGCTAGTAGAACACACCAAAAGAGCATGCATATGCTCGTGCCTGTTAAGAACAATCATGCCCGTCGCTAGCGGCCATTCTTGCATTCGACTCTGCAAGCAGGAGGTCACACGATCGGCGCGGCGTCGTGCGGCTTCTTCGCGTACCGGGTGGTGGCGGACCCGGCCATGGACCCGGCGCTGGCGCAGCGCATCTCCTGGAACGCTGCCCGGGCGGCGGGCCGGCAGGATTCGCGTTCCTGGACGGCACGACGCCGCTGCGGTTCGACAACGAGTACTACCGGAACCTGCGCGGCGGGATGGGGTGCTGGCCTCCGACCAGGGTGCTGTACGCCGACGCGAGGTCCCGCGGCGCCGTCGAGCCGCTACGCCGCGGACCAGGACGCCTTCTTCGGCGATTTCGCCGCCGCGATAGACAAGGCTCGGCAGGGTCGGGGGTCCGCACGGCGGACGACGGCGAGATACGCCGCGACTGCAGGTTCCCCAACTGATGGCATTGGATCGACCTCGACGGCCGACGGCTTCGGGTTCGCCTGCTGGTTGTGGTTGCGCCACGGTTTTGTGTTGCTCCTGTGATGACGTGTGGCGCGAAGTGGGTGGGTGTCTGTGTATTTGCATTGTTTTTTTTGAGTATGATGACCGCGATTAACGCAGACATTTCACAACACGCACTTGCATCTCACCCCTATGAATACACACGCACGGAAACCTACCCCTATGGCGTGGCACCTCCGGCGACCTGGCAACGTACAGACTGGAGATTCGAAAAGTCACCGTGAGGCGTCTGCGTCGGCCGAGGGAACGTCCGCTACCACTTAATGCATAACGCCGAAAATCTTGGGAAAATCCCCAAAAAGGTCGCGTGCGAAAGCACGGGATTTGAACCTGTGGGTACTGGCGTCACCTGGACCGTCCTACCATCGATTTCTAAGAACCCAATTAGCTGCATTGTTGTTGACTTGATTGACTGGAGGTTCAGAAATCACAAGGCCGCGTGTCTTTTGGGCCAGGAAAATGTCTGGGCCTGATGCGCTGCGTGGCTGCAAGTTGGGTGTCTCTTGTTGACAGAAAATGTATAGGTTGGCGGGTGGCCCATTCCGCCCATCTAAATTACTAGAAATAGGAATACTTTTGTGTCTATATCGTCTTTGTGTTCTACATACGTATGATCCAGCTTTGTTTTAAAAAGAACGTATGATCCAGCTCAATCCTTCTTGTGTTGTATGATCCAGCTGAAACCATTTCGGGTGCTAAAAAAAGAGCTGAACTTTGTGTTGAGTAGCTCTTGTTCACCCTATAGGCTTGCAAAATCTTAAGTTGGATGTAGTGCTTGTTAGGGCCGTGTTGCTCACTGTTTTTCCTGTGTAGTGTCTTTGCGTGAATTTTAATTAGACTATTTACCCTCTCTAATCACAATAGATCTTTTAGAAGTGATATTAGAGTCAGGCCTTCAGCTGAATCAAAGATTTCACAATCTTTTGGAGTAAACTATGGCTAGCAACAATGCTAGCAAGCCCCACACTTAAATGGCACAAATTATGAGTATTGAAGAGAGTGATGTGCACGCAACTAAAGGCTACGGTAGGAAGTACTTGGAGGATATTTTGGGGACGACTTTGTACTGCTGGACTCTGAAGGCTCCACCCCCAAGTGAGAACTCAATGTGCATATATGAAGCACACTTGATCCCAAGGTCTCCGAGTTCTATCATTGACTATGGCACAAGGTTTGGATGAGGTTAGAGAAAGAATATGAGTGTACTTCCACCATAAAGGATGCCAAGTTGTACCTCTATAAGGACAAACATGCCAAGTTGAGGATGCTTGAAGGTGAAAATGTGCTAGATGATGAGGACGATAGTCAATGAGATGAGGGCACCTCGGCACATGGTATTGATAATGAGGATTCTAACATATATAAGTTCTTGCGATGCCTCCTCCGAGTTGAAGATATTGTCATCATGATATCGACAAAGGGACTAATAATAAAGGAATTCATTCCCACATAAGCGTTGGGAGAGATCATCACTCATAACACCTTTGATCAAGAGGAGAGTGTTGAGCAAGAGGAGGAGGAAAAGAAGAAGAAGAGCATAACATTCAAGGCAAATTCATTAATATCAAGAAGAATATTAAGAGTGATGATGATGAGAACCACGCGTCCTTCGGTCATCGTGTTCTCATTGTCCTCCTCTCCCCATATCTCGTCTTGTAATAGTAGCAATAACTAGAGCCAACCCTCATCTGCAAGGAGTGGGAGAGGGGATGTGGACCTTAAATATGAGCCCCACATGTTTGTTCATGTCAATATAAAGTTAGCAAGTCACAATATCACGTCAGCGGAGGAATAGCTCTCCAGACCCGTTTGGGCTTGAATGCCACACCTAAACACAACTTTAGGGATATGCAAATGGTAACTTATTAGTTGGGAACTTGGATGTCGACACCCCACGAAGTTTAAAGAGTTCAAAATTATATTTTGCAAGTTAGAGCACAAAAATAACATGTTAAATTTAAATATTACTTACAAGTATTCTTCACGCGTGTGGAAAATCACAGACCAGGCAAAACACATGGCAACATCAATTTGAGTACCACTCCCGATTATATGTTTTCATGCCTTCAAGCCCGAAGGAAATTTCAAGTGAAGGAAAAACGCGAGAGAAAAAAGTACCGGACGGAGCCGTGCCATGCAGCCTTGTTCAGACATCAGAGCAACTTGAGCTAGAGAACAAAGGAAGGCTCAAAAGATCTCTCCCTCCAGAAGCTCAAATTTCACCATCCACTCCAATTCGCCAAGTGGCGTCTTTGCCATCTCAAGATAAGCCCTCCTCTTCTCCTATCACCACCGCCTATTCTTCTTCCTCTTCCGAGCTCATACTCGGCAATCAGGATTCAGGAGAGAAGAGAAGCTAGCGTTTCAACAAAGGAAGAAGCGAGCGAGCTGACGAAATCGAGTGACCATCGATCCATCATCCATGGCTCTTGCGCCCGCGCCTCCAGTGCTTCCTCACGGGCAGCAGCAGACCGGTGTGCACGGCGACGCCACCC